>JAASFS010000009.1:0-75988 GCA_023333865.1 Globisporangium perplexum | reverse complement strand
GTGTGTGTGTGTGTGTGTGTGTGTGCGTCGGCAGAACATCGGCGCGGACGGGAACGCGATCTCCAAGCTGGCGCCGCCCATGGACGAGGTCACGGACCTGTTCATGCTCGACTTCTCCGCGCACGAGTTCTTCGCCGTGTGCCGCATCCAGCGCAGCGTCGTCGGGTGGCTGCGCACGAAGCGCGAGCTCGAGAAGCAGTACATGGAGGAGTACAAGAACAAGATCAAGAAGCCCAGCGGCCGCCCCAAGAAGGTGCGCGACGCGCGCGTGTACACGATAGGATAGGCGACTCGTTGCATTGCAGATAGCGCGCGGGCGACACACGCGCGCCCCGACCACCACCCAATAGACTTGCGCGCGCGAGGTCCGCCGCGTTCCCTCGCACGAGCAGCTCCGCCGCCCCCTCTATCGCCGACTGCCTCGCCCGCGGTTGCCGTCGCGCCTCGCATCCTTTGGCTCTGCAGCGCAGATACACATACACACACGCATGCGTTAGCGCCTAGAGAGAGATAGCGATGAGGCGCGTGCATCATGCGGGAGGACGGCACCTTTCCGGAAGGCCCAGTCGACGTGTATGGTGCTGCCTAGAATCTCCTGCCCGTCCATGCGCTCCATGGCGTCCTTGGCGGCGTCGAAGTCCTCGAACTCGACGAGCGCGTAGCCCTTGACGAAGCCTGTCCGTCGGTCGAGGTTCAGGTGCAGGTTCTTCACCTGCGCGTCCTCGCCGAAGGCGTCGAGCAGGTCCTCCTCTTGCGCCTCCTCGTGCACGCCGCTCACGAAGAGGATCCAGCCCTCCACCGACCGCAGTGCGCTGTCGTGGTCGCGCTCGCGCTCGCTTCGGCCCGATAGCTTCTCGAACACACCGCTGTCGGCCGGGTACCGCTCGGCGTCCATGGCGGCGGAGCCCTTGCCACGGCCCTTGACCACGCGACGCGCACCGCCGCTGCCGCTGTGGCTGCTGCTCGAGCCGCCGCTGGCGCGCGAGCCCCCTGGCGCCGCCTGCCGACCGGACGTGAGCTCGACGCGGCGGCCGGCGCCGGCGGCCCCCGAGCGGCGCTCGTCCTCCTCCTCGACGGCCATCGCCGTGTCGCTCTCGTAGTCCACCTCGTCCGCCATCGCTTTTTGGATTTGGAGCTGGTGGATGGGGAATGCGCGACTAAGTACGAACATATTCCGATACAACAAAGGAGTCGATGGCGATGTACGAGTGCAGAAGCGGATGGCGGAACCGGAGGAGACTGGGAGGAAGACTGGGAAATCGCGGTCTACGTAGATAACGACATGTTGTCCAGAGGGGGGTGCACTCAAATCTCGTGCCACATGTCGTCGTTATAGGAAGCCGAAGGAGCGGTGGACGCCACCATCACCACTGGAGCTGCCGACACCGCCTCCACTGCGAGTGCTGCTGGGGCTGGTGGTGTCGAGGGCTTCGCTGGTGGTGGTGGGGGTCGCCGCCGCTGTTCGGAGTGTTGTTCTGATTCGGGGTGCTGGTGCTGGTCGTGCGGTTGTTCGTCTCGTTCTCGTCGCTGCGGCGGTGGCGGCGGCGGCGACTCGGTCGGCGGCGCTGGCGCCATCGCGGCCGGCGTGGCTGCAACGCTCGCGTCAGACGTTCTTCGAGCGGAAGCGTTGAAAACAGCGCTGCAGTGGCTCACCTTGCTGCACGGCGTCGGCGATGCGGTTGTCTTGGTCCTCGATCAGCTCCGCCTTGGCCGCGATGTCGTTCGCGCGCTCGGCCGGGATCACCACGACGCCGTTGATGTCCGCGCGGATGATGTCGTGGTTGCGCACGACGCAGCCCGAGACCACGACCGGCACACCGACGTCCACCACGGTCGTCGAGCCGCGCTGGCCGTGCACCGACGTGCCGCGCGAGAACGCCGGAAAGCCGATCGAACTCATCTCCTGCACGTCGCGCACGCGGCCGTCCGTGATCACGGCGGCGACGCTGCGCACCTTGGCGGCGGTCGCGAGCAGCCCGCCGAACACGGCCGACGTCGTGCCGGCGGGGGAGCTGATAACGATCACCTGCCCGGCCTCCGCTGTGTCCACGTAGTTGAACGGCAGCTGCTTCACCGCCGGGCCGTTCGCGGGCATCACCTTGACCGTCAGCGCCGGGCCGCAGATGTTGACCGCGAGCGGGTTCTCGTACCCGCGCACGAGGTCGACGTCCACGAGGTGGCCGTGGATCTCCATTTGCGCCATCGCGTCCGCGATCGCGCACGTCGATGTCTTCGCGAGGCGCACGAGCAGGTCCGTGTCGACAAACGTCTCCGGCTCCAGCAGACCTGCGAGCGCGGCGGGGAGTCAGCGCGCTTCGTGGCCCGCAAGGTAGCGCAGTGTGAGAAGAGCAGGAGACGCACCGGCGGCGCTCGAGAGCGAGGCGGCGGCGGCGGCAGCAGCGGCGGCGGCGCCCGCAGCCACGACGCTCATGCTGGCGTTGGTGCTGTTGCCGACGCTGGCACTGCTGCTGGCGGTGCCGGCGGGTGCGGCATTGGCGCTGGTGATCGCGGCGCCGCTGCTGTTGTTGGCGGCGGTGACGACGACGCTGTTGTCCGCCCGGCTCCGGTGCTGCTGGTTGCTCTGGAAGGAAGGCGAGCAGCCGGACTGCTTGAGGTGCTCGGCGAGCCGCGTGGCGTTGGACGCGTACTGTTTCTGGCACTTCTTGCACTCGTAGCGCACGAGACCTTTGCCGTCCTGCGGGTCGATGCGCTCGAAGTAGTCGTAGACGTTGCTCGGCCGGCGGCCCATGGCAGAAGCGCGGGCGGACGGACACACGGACGGGAGGAGAGCTCGCGGGCGGGAAGGATGGCGCTCGAGTTTGGCGCGCGTTTAATAATGCGTTTAGTGAGCTGGTGAAAAATAACGCAGAACCGAAACGATTCGGCAAAGTGCGATATTCAAATCTTGGTCTCAAGGAACTTCGCACTTGTACTGCACACCGCAGTCGCGATGAACGCACATGAACGCATTGCAGCCGTGTTGTACTCGCGAAGAGCTCAGTGCGCTTGGGAGTCTGGGAGTCTGGGAGTCTGGGAGTCCCGTCTGGGGGAAAGCTGATGCAAAGCATCGCGATACCGCACGAACACCGACAAAGGCGGATCGGAACTCCTGCCACGAACACCGGACCTCGAAGGCGATCCGTTTGAACGCACTCGCCGTCCATCTCGCGGTTCGATCCGCTAGCGTTCAGGTATCCGCCGTCGGTATCTCCACGTGCAGGTACTGCGTGTGGAACGCCTCGAGCGGCCGTTCACGCAGCTCGTCGAGCGCGCCGTCCAGCGCCACGGGCATCGACAGCAGCACGCGGAGCTCCACCGCGCAGCCCTTCTGCTCCTGCTTCTCGAGGTACGCGATCGCGTCATCGATGACTGTAGGGCTCGAGTCCTCGGGCTCGCCGTCGATATCGCTGTAGTAGTCGCCGATCGCCACCATCTCGAGCTCGTTCACGACCACCGCATTCATGTCCATCGCCAGCACGGAGCTCGCAGCCTCGAGCCGCTGACGATCGAGCATCAGGAGCGTGCCCATCGGCTCGGTCAAGCGGATCGCGAGCTCCGCGGACGCGTCGGATGCACACATGTCGATCACGAGAGGCGCGGTGTCCAACGAGCCAGCTGTGGCCGACGACTGCGTATCGTCGAGCGTGGCGTACAGCGCCAGCTGCGTCTCCAACTTCGAGTCGAGGCTGTCGATCCCAACCACTCGGATGTCCTCGCGTGTCAGACCGAGTTCCTGGTGCACGTAGCGCGCGAGCAGCGTCGCGAGGCAGCCAGCGACACCGTCCGCGACGATCGCAAGCCTCGTCGTCCCGCGCCGCTTCAGTTCATCTGCGATGCGAAGCATCAGCGCCACGTCGATCGTGAGCAGCGCCACGTCGTCCGGGAGCGAGCTCGGCAGCGAGTACAGACTCGCCTCCGGCACGTCGGCGAACTCGGTGAGCGCGCCGCGAGCAGAGTCCACGCCAAAGTACTCCGGCCGAGGGTCCGCGTCGCCACCACGACCGCTGCTGCTGGCTGCGCCAAGCCGGAGGCGGGCGGCTCCGAGCACCACGCGCTCCTGCTCTCGCGCCGTGTTGGGAGACTCGTCGTGCGTCTGCGCCACGACGCCAACGAGCGCTCGCCCCAGCACGCCGCGTCGCCCGCACAGCTCTCCCCGACACGCGCGCGCATCCCAGTGCGACGCCAGCGCGGCGCGCACGCGCACGCGCGTACACCCGCTCGGCAGCACGCCGCACGGCAGCTGCTGGAACTGCACGCGAGTCGCGTCGTCGTGGGTGCGCGCAGTCGCGACGAGCGCTCTGGTCGCGACGATCGCCGGGGAGTGATCGCCGGGTGGGGGCTGTAGCGTCTCCGAGACCTGGTCGTCCTGCGGCTGCGGCTTGGGCGACGGGGCGGCGTCCGCACCGCGCTGCATGTCTACGAGCACCCGCTGGACGTCGCCACCCGCCATGGAGCCGAAGCGGCCGTTCAGCGCGCTGGTGAACGCCCGGAAGCCGTCGCTCTCGACCAGCGAGATCGGCAGCTGCTCGAGCGCCAGCCATCGCACGAGCGCACGCCGAGCGCTCTCGGCGCGGCCGCTCTGCTCCTCCTGCTTGGCGGCGGCGGCCGCCACCGTGTCATCGCTGTCGGTGTCGCTCTCCAGCGAGGTGTCGTGGCGGCGCTTGCTGCCCGCCGCGCGCTTGGAGGCAGCAGGCGATGCTGCTACTGCCGCCGCCTTGTTGCTGCTCCGTGCTCGCGCTTTCTTCGGAGTCGACGCTGTGCCGGGCGCTGCGGCCGCTGCTGCCGCCGCCGCCGCGCGCTGCCCGAGGAGCTGCAGCAGAGCGGCGGCGTGGCGGCGCTCGAGGTGGCGCGTGAGGTTGTGCGTCTTGTCCTTGAGCGTGGCGGCGCACAAAATGCACACGCGCGCGTCCACGTCGTCGGCGGCCGCGGCCGGGAAGAGGTCGCGCACGTCGGCGGCGCGCAGCCGCACGACGGTCTCCACCTCGGTCTGGTCCATCGACTGCGGTGTCGCCCGCCCGCCACTGCGTGCTTGCTTCCAGTGCGATCTGTCTGGTGAACTTTGGATACGCGCTACTGGGACCGTTCGATTAAGTACAAGTCGACTGCAACCCTACTAAAACCAAGTCAAAACACAGAATCATGGAGCACCAAGAAGCGCCGACCATCTCGGGCGAGCTGCGCCGCCACCGCACGTGCCAGCGCGCGTACTCTCGCAGGCGCAGATCGACGAGTTCGTGCGTGCAGGCGTGCTCGCGGTACCGGACGTGCTCTCTCCCGCGGGAGTGGCGGCTGCGCGCGCGGGGCTGCATGCGGAGCTCGCCAAGTACGGCGTGGTGCGCACGTGCATCGTTCCGCTCTCGTCTCTGCGTGCCACCGTGACCCCAGACTGACTGGTGTCCTGTCCACGCAGGACCACGGCGCCGGCGGCATCCTCGACCTCTTGCACCCGTCGTGCCGCCTGCGCGTGGCGGAGCACGCTGGCGTCTTCGCCGCCATGACGGATCTGGAGCGTCACGTACGCGCAGAACCGCGAGGGCTTCGCGTACCCGTACGGCGCGTTCGACGGCAAGAGAGGTTACACATACGTCAATCGTGTGTGTTACCGCGTGCCGGACGCGCTCTCGCAGCTGCATAGCGGCGACGGCGCGGATGGTTCCAGCCCGAGCGCCAGCACGATGACGACGCCGACGACGACGAAGAAGAAGGTGCGGCCGATGCAGCGCTCGCTCATGCCGCACCTCGACTGCTGCCCGGCGCACCCGTTCGACTCGGGCAAGGCCGTGCCGTGCCGCGCTGGCGGCACATCCGGTGCATCACGGTGCTCACCGACAACGTCGCGCCGGACACGGACGACTTCGAGGCCGTGCGCGGCTTCCACCGCGAGTTCGACGCGGCCGCCGGTGTGTCTCGGGATCTCTCGTCGCTGCGCATGGTGGAGGATCGCGAGCTCATCGCGTGCTTCGAGCACGTGGGCCGCACCGCCGGCAGTGTCATCTTCTTCGACTGGCGCGTGCCGCACGCCAACAGCTACTGCCACACGGGAAACGCGGCGCGCGAGGTCGTGTACTCGGGCTTCCTGCAAGGCGTGGTGCTCAATCGCGCGTACGTGCGCGAGCAGCTGCGGCGCTACATGGGGCGGCTGCTGCCGGCGGACCACTGGTAGAAGGGCAACGCTGACGCGCGCGTGGACGAGCACTACTCGGCGCACCACTTCTCGGCGCTCGGCTCGCGGCTCATCGGACTTCACCCGTGGTAAGCAGCATCGACAGCGGGGAGGGGGAATGGCACCGATCCTGAGGCTACACGTGTCTGGACTGGTGCGCTCGCTCTCGTCTGGTGCACGGCGGCGCGCTCGGTGTATGTGTGTGTGTGTGTGTGTGCTGCACCGCAGTGCTCTCTCCCCTCTCTCTCGGTGTCTGGTCGTCACCACAGCCCGAGCCACCGCTTGCGCTTCGTGGTCGACGCCTTCGCGGCTTTCTGCTGTGGGGTCGGCGAGCGTCCGAGCTCCACGTCGTGCTGAAGCTGCGGCACCGGCGATCCGCTTGAGGCGGCGTGCACGGTCCCAGTCGCGCCGACCGGCGCTAACGGCGTCCGTCCAGGTGTCGCGGACTGGTGGCTACCGGGGCTTCTGGCACCAGAAGCAGCACCAGAAACAGCACCAGCACCGACAGAGTTCGCGGCGGCGCCGGCGGGGTCGCGGCTGTGGCCAAAGTGGTGGCGCGTCTGTTTGTCCTGGTTCTCTGGCGCGTGGCAGATGCGCCATAGGCAGAAGCCCACCGTGAGCAGGAGGAAGACGAGCAGGAAGACGAAGACCGCGACGCCAATCGGCGTGTGGAACAGCCAGAGCACCATCTCGCGCAGGAACGACTTCTCCGTGAGCAGCGCGTCGCTCCCCGCGCCGTCCGGGAGCGCGTACACTTCCGCGACGAGCTGGAACGCGCCAGCATCGGCACCAGCGCCACCACCACCACTACTGGTGCTCGTCTGCATCCGGAGCGCGCGGACGGAGCGCAGCGGCGACTGGGGCTTGCGCTGCGTGAGCTGTCGGGTGCTGGTGGACGTCGTCACTCCGGAGAGATCAAGCGCGTCGGATGTCGGGTAGTCCGAGTACACGACGACCCAGAACTGCCCCGTGAACGACGCGTTGGGCAGCGAGAGCTCCTGGGAGCTGGTGCTGGCGCCGGCCGAGGCGTTCGCGAGCGATATGTGCGCGAAGTCGTAGATCGAGCGCGGCAGCACCTCGCTGACGTACACGCTCGGGACGACGCCGGCTCCGCCAGTGCTGGTGCTGTTGGTGTTCACGGTGACGCGAAGACGGAGCCCCGAGTTGGCGCGAAGACTCTCGGGCACGCGGAACATGCGGATCTCGCCGCGTGCCAGCGAGAACAAGCTCGAACACGTGGAGCAGAGCAGCGTGACGTCGCCGAGCGCGCTCCAGAGCTGCGGCAGCGCGAAGGACTTGGGCGAGTTGCAGCGCAAGCCGGACCAACCCGCGGCGCAGTGGCAGGACGGCACTGCGTCACCGGAGGTGCTCGCGCCGGCCACGAGCACGCACCTCCCCTTGCTGTTGCAGTTGACGTCGTCGCCTGTGGGGCCGCACGCCGGCAGCGGGAACATGGCGGTCGTAGACGAGAAGAGCCGCACCTCGAGCCGGTAGCGCAGCGTGCTGCCCGAGTACTGGCGGTTGTACACCGCGACCTTGAAGCAGTCCTTGCGGCTCGATGCGAACGCGCACGCTGTCTCGATCGGAAGCGCCACGACCTGCTGCGCGCGACGGGCGGCGATCGCGGCGAAGTCTTGCTGGCTCTCGGAGAAGAGCGTCGGGAAGCCACCGTCGTTCGGGCCGCGCACGAGCAACACCGGGAGCACCGGCGTCGCGGTGTCGAGCGCGTTCTCGACGATGAGCTTGATCTGGATGAGCTTCGCGTCGACGTCGTCGACGTCGAAGGAGTAGTAGCTCCAGTCTCCGATCGCGAGGACGCTCGTCGTGGGCGGCGCGTACGCCACGTACAGGAGGGACGCGTCGCTCGCTGCGCCAGCAGCGGTGGGACTGCTGGTGTTCCTCGGGACTGCGGTGCTCGGCGACAGACTCGCTCGCGCCACCTGCAGCCCGCAGAACGTACCTGCGAAGCCGCTCGGACACGTGCAGACCTGACTCGACTTGGCGTTGCACTGGCCGCCGTTGTCGCACACGCCGTAGCTGCTGGTGGCGCTCCCCGCGGCGGCGCTCGTCGGTGTCGAGCAGTCTGCTGTCGCGTTCACGGTGAGTGTGTACGCGAGCTTCGCGCGCGCGTACGCGCTGTTGTGGACGCCGACGTAGTATAAGCCGGAGCTGAGCGTCGAGGTGGCGCGGCTCAGGACGATCTTGCGCGCCGCGGAGCCGGCTGTCCAGCCGTCGTGGTCCATGAACTGGAGGTACGACGACGACGACGACGACGACGACGTCGGCGCGAGTGATACGGACGGGAGCTTCTCCTTGCGCACGAAAAGCATCGCGTCCGTCTCGGACGACACCACCTGCAGGGTCACGACGAGAAGCTCCCACGCGTCCGGCACGAGGATCGTGTACAGTGCCCAGTCGCTCACGTCGACCTGGAGGTCGAGCAGCGCCGCGGACACCGCGAACGGCTGCGTGAAGTGCCGGATGTACGCGACGGACGGCAGCAGCTCCTTGCAGAGCGCTTGCGCCGCGGTCGGCGCCAGGAACGCGAAGGCTTCGTCGCAAACGCATGTGGGGGCGTCCTTGCCGCCGGCGTCTTTGAGCACCTGGCAGACGCCGTTGCCGTAGCACTCGGAGGTGTTGCGCAGCGCGTTCGTGGCGGCCACGACTCCGGACGACGCAGCGCTCGAGATGACGGTCGTGACGGCCGCGACACTGTCGGTGGTGACGGAGCTCGCGTCGGCGCACGTGCCGAGGTCTTCGCAGTCTGGGCCGCACTTGGGGACGCTGCAATCGTCGCCGCTCCAGTACCGGTCGCACGTGCACACACCGGCGTAGTTGATGCCGCACGTGCCGTGGCGCGAGCACGTGACGCCCTTGCACTTGTCGGTCTCGACGGTCAGCGTGTACGCGCCGCCTTTGTACCCGAGCACCGAGAGGAAGAAGACCCCGGGCGTCTCGAGCTGGTACGCGGACGTCGGACGCGCGCAGAAGCGGAACGAGTCGTTGAGCCCCCTCGGGAACGCGCCGAGGCTGCCGCAGAGCGTGATGACGTCGCGCGCGCCGGAGCCGAGGTCGCTCTTGAAAAGCCCGCTCTTGGCGCTGAGCGACGTCGGGAGCTCGTCGTCGAACGAGCCGTACAGGTCGATGTCGAGGCCCGTGGCGTTGTTGTACTGGACGACGAACGACACATCGTACGAACTCGAGGGCAGCGCGATGCGGTAGAACTTGTACTCCTTGTCGGCGACGGAGTTCTTCACCGGCGCGCTGTCCTCCGCGAGCGTCACGACGGTCGGTGCGGTCGTCAGCGCGCACGTGACGCCGGAGAAGCCTTTTGCGCACGCGCACGCGCCGGTGGTACAGTCGCACACGCCGTTCGCGCCACAGCTCGCGGCGGAGCACCCGGGCACGCACTCGCACGCCTTGCCGCTGTAGCCGTTCGCGCACGCGCACGTGCCGAACGCGCGGTCGCACGTGCCTTGACCGGAGCACTCGGACGCGTTTTTCCCGAGCGTGGCGGGACACACAAGATCGGCGCACGAGAGGCCGGTGTACGCCGACGTGCAGCTGCACACGCCGGTGGCGTAGTCGCACGCGCCGCGCGCCGCGCCGCCGCACTCGAGCCCACCGGAGTTCTTGGGGCACGCGGTGCCCGCGCAGTCGGCGCCGACGCGGCCGGGGTTGCACTGGCACGTGCCGTCGGCGAGCAGCACGCCGGCGCCGGAGCACTTGTCCTGCAGCATCTGGCACAGCCGCGTGCTCGGAGGACACTGAAGCTTCCCGCGGTAGCCGCTCACAGCCACCTCGCCGCCCTCGAGCGGGCACTCGACGTCTTTGCCGCCGATCGCGAGCTTGAGCGTCGTGGCGCTGCAGCCCGTGACGCGGTAGCACGTGGTGCGCAGCGCGGCCGAGTCGCTCGAGCGCCGGCTGAGGCTCGAGAGGAAGCACTTGCTCGCGAGTCCGACCTCCTCCATCAAGTTGTCCGTGTCGGCATACGTGGCGAGGCGGCCGATGCCGCGGCAGTCGCCGTTGCTGTACGCACGGTAGAACGGGCAGTAGTCGGCGTACGTGTCGCGGCCGCCGAGCGCCGGGTCCTGGAAGTACTGGAAGCCCGCCGGGATGCTCGACGCGTGCGTCGCGACGTTGCAGTAGCCCTTTGAGGTGAAGTCCGCGGTGCACGCCTGCTGGCTCGCGTCCTTGCAGACGTACCGGTCGCTCCACTCGGCGCAGCTCGCCTGCGCGACGCCGCAGCCCTCCATGTACCCCCACGGGAGCACCTGCGCGCCGGCGTAGCTCACCTGGTACCACCCGCTGTCTTCGAAGAGCGCGAGCGTGAAGGCCGAGTACACTGGGTCGTACGAACTCGTGGCGCTCATGTACTCGTTCATGACGACGCGCTTCTCCCAGTGCGAGCTGAAGTCGGCGCTGCCTTTGTCCCCGTTCTCGAGCTCGAGCCCGGCGCCGACCCAGTTGAAGCAGTTGAAGTGCTGCTTGGCCTGCCTGACGACCCGCGGGGTCACGATCTTGCTCACGGTGACGCCACCGCGACCCGCGGTCTGCGCCACGACGTTGCTGTAGCCCCAGAGGTCCCCGTTGAGCGGCTGGCGGAAGCTGTAGAACAAGTTGCGCGAGAAGACGAGTGCGTGCGTCATCTCGTGGATACCCGTGCCGATCTGCTCGCCGCGGCTCGCGGCGGTCGCCGGGTCGAGCCGCCCGGGACCGAAGTTCGCCTGCCCGGACACCGGCCGCCCGAACTGGTCGACGTTGCACGGCAACGCCCACGCGATCGTGGACCCGGTCGTCGGCCGCGCCGTGACGTGGAGCACGTAGTCGGCGGCGGCGATGCCGTCGCTGCGGAACGCCGGCGGGATCGACTTGGCGCAGCATGCCCACGTCGCGGACGCCGAGCATGTGAGGCCCTGGATCATGAGATTCCCGACGACGCGCTGCACCGACAGCGTGCTCTCGAAGTAGTCCTTGATGCCCTTAAGCAGCACGGTCACGATGAACTCGCGCTTCGCGGGCGTGAGCACGTCGTCGCGCGTGCACGTGTACGTCTGGCCGTCCGAGTTGACCTTGTCACCTTCGTTGCTGCACATGAAGCCATCGTCGCTGAACACGACCCCGGCGTCAGCCCCGCTTACTCAGGAAACGTCGGAGAGGAAGGAGACGACGACGGCAGCGACACGACACACACACATGCACACATGCACGCACGCACATCGTCAGCTTGGACAGGTCGAAGGCGATCCGGATGGGCTGCAGTGTGCTACTCCCAGCGCTCTGCGCACCAGCGCTCACGAGCGACCGCTTGACCGGCAACGACGAAAGCCCGATGGTGTCGAGGAAGTTCTCGACGATCCAGTTCCGCTGCGTCTCCCGCGGCACCTCGGCGCGCGTCATCCGCTGCGGGTTCTCGAGCGAGCGCTGGTCGACAGTCGCCTCGAACGCGCTCACCTTCTCTTCGTGGATGCAGTGGTGGCGCACGCGCGTCGGTGTCTCGTCAGCCGGCGCGGACGGTATCGATGCTGAACTCGTGACTATGAAGAAGAGCAGAGCGAGCATGACTGAGGCGGAGGCGCCTCTGCAGCACCGACGCGCTGCGTCTCGAGCCATGGTCGTGGTCGAGATCGCGGTGGAGAAGCTGATGGGATGCCACGGCGGCCGTCGTCACCACCGACGTCCTCGCCCACCGCCTTCGTCGTCGTCTTCTCCGAGTTCGTGAACCGGTGCTGCTTGGCGTCGTTTCGCGGAGTGAACACCGACGACCTCCGAAGCTTCTCAGCGTTGGACACTCCGGCGCTGATGCTACTGCTGCATGACGGCGACGGCGGTGCGAGAGCGATCGTTGACAGGCAGACGCTTCGTTCTATTGTTCCCACGCGACGCAGTTCCTACAGGATGTTGGTGCTGACGCTGTCATCGACCCAGCGGATGCAGACGCCGTCCGCGTCGCCCGAGAGCAGCTGCCGCTGGTCAGCGCCGAGCGTCAGCGCCGTCACCCCGGCGCGGTGGTCCAACAGCAGCTTCATGATGAAGAGCTGGCACGACGGAACCACTTTGAGCACGACGGGGTGCGGGTTCGCGGCGTCTGGCGCCTGCGGCTCCGAGCTGATCCGCACTGCTGGTCGGACACCGCCTGCTCTCGAGTACGTGGCGGCTGGTGGTGCCGTTGTTGCTCCTGACGCGACCAGATCTCCTGGTGCCTGTGGCTCCGGATCGACACTCGCGTGCTGCTCCGGCGCTGCCTTCGCTTGGCGCTCGCGCTCAATGTCGGATGGGTACGAGAGCCCCCAGAGCGCGATCGCACCGTTTGCGTGGCCAGTGACCGCCACCACGCCGTCTTGCCACATCTCGCATCGCGTCGCGATCGCAGCTGTCTGATCCGCGCACATGCACGCAAGCGCACACCGCGTGAGTCGGTCGTCCACACAACGATGCGCGAGAACGAGTGGCAAACACAGCAGACGCGTGCGCGAGACCTACGATCGCGCCGAGTCCGCTCGCGGTGGTGCTCGCCGTCGCCAGCAGATCTCCGTTGATGCTCCAGATGCGCACCTCGACCGCTGTCGCTGTCAAGATGTTCCCGGTCGCGCTGTTGATCGCGATCTTCGTCACCGGCGCGCTGTGGCCAACCAGCTCTCGCAGGAACACGCGCGTGCGCAGGTCCCAGAGGATCGCGCAGCAGTCGGCGGAGCCGCTCGCGACGAGGTTGAACTCCTGCAGGCGCATCGCGTCAGACACGCGGACGTCGCGACGGCGCGGAGCACAAGCGCAACGGCAGCGATACGGCAGAACGCGCTACGCACCTTGTTGATCGCGACGCTCTCGACCGCGTCTTCGTGGCCGACGAGCTTGGCGAACTGCTTGAAGATCCGCTGGCCGCTCTTCTTCAAGCACTCGAGCACGCTCACGACGCCGTCCTGTCCGCCCGTGACGAGCATCTGGCCGTCGTCCGAGAACGCCGCGCAGTTCACGGTGCAGTAGTGCGCGCCTTCGATGACGCCGATGACTTTGTTCGCCTCGCGGTGGCGCGCCGAGCTCTGGTGCACGCGGAACTTGATCGTGCCGTCCGCCGCGTTCCCCCAGTCCGCATACTTGGTAAACCGCGGAGGCGCGAACGTGCACTGCAGACCGCGGCACTGGAACTTGTCGCTGCTCGCGAGCTTCAGGTCTCCGACCGCCTCGTCCAGCGCCTTCGCGGCGAGCGCTTTCCGGAGGAAGACGTAGTCCTTGCCGATCGCGACGAGCGCCGGCGCCAGCGGCGTGTGCCACTTCACGTACGCCTCGATGCTGCTTAGCGTGTTCCCGTCGTACTGGTGGCCGATCGCAGAGGATCCGAACGCGGCGGACGGAGAGAGCAGTGTTGGAACCTTGCGTTGCGGGTGCGGATTCGAGAAGATGCGCGACGGCGTCTGGCCAAAGTTCTCGATCTGGGAGAGTGTCGCGTTGCGCATGACGGGGTCCTTGATCTGGTCGATGTCGATCGTGCCCTCGTACGTGACGTGCATGAACACGTTCTGCGCGTCGAATGCCGCTTGGCCGGTCTGCTTGACACCGAAGATCAGGTCGATCCAGAGGTGGAGGTTCTCCGACACATACTTGGACTCGAGCGCGCGGCGGTGGACGCGGATGAACTCGCGGGGATCACCGTGAGCCCACGGCGGCAAGCGCACCTGGGACACCACCTCGCCACTCTGCGTCGTCCCGAAGTCGTAGTCGTTCGAGTTGTACAGGAACTCTGGCAGGTAGAAGAACTCCGGGATGAGCTCGCGCACATCCTGGAGGTTGTCGGTCGACGCCGAGCGCCACGACGACGGGATGTTGCAGAAGAGTCGGTCTGCGTGGTCGAAGCTGCCGCCTTGGAGCTCGAGCGCCAGCTTCGTGAACGGCTCGAGGCGGATGAGGTAGTTGACCACGTACGCCGAGCACGAGTAGTGCGTGCCGTAGTGGAAGGCCGGCGAGTCGAACGGTCCGGGTCCGACTTCGTTCATGGCGTTGTACCGCTCGCGGAACTGAGCTGCGCGGTGGTCGCCGAGAGCCCCCATGGGCTTGGAGAGGTCGCGGAACGTCGCACTGTCGTCGAGGTCGAGGAACGCGCTCTTGTAGTCGGCAACGACCCACGGGAAGACCGGGTACTGCGTGATGTCGTTGAAGCTCCGACCAGCGAGTGTGTTTAGGTGCATGAGGTACTCGAAGTTGGAGATGCCGCCGCGCAGCCACCGCTTCGTCAGCGCCTGGCGGATGCGCTTCACCGAGAGTGACAGCGCGCTAGACCGAAGCAGCGGGTTCCAGAAGATGCTGTTCACGATCGGCATCTGGAACATGAGCTTGATCACCTCCTCGCGCTCGCTCTGCGACTCGAACTGCAGGAAGTACGTCGACCCGAACGTGTCGAAGAACTCGACTCCCACGGGCCGGAGCTGATACTTGATGCGCGAGAACTGCTTCACGCTCGCGTACCGAATGCTCCAGCGCTTGGAGACTAGAGCTGGGGCGGATGGCGACGGCGCGCTCGCTGCGATGGCGGAGGTCGGGTCTGACGGCGCGAGCCGTGGGACGACCGTGAAGAGCTGGTTGCTCGCGCTCTTGGATTGCGAGAACTGGTTACTCAGATCCGCGAGCGTGCTGCGGATCAAGTTCTTCGTCTTCTTCTTGCCCAGCGATCCCGTGGCTCCTTCGCCTCCAGCAACAGCCCCGATCTTCTCCGGCTTGCCTGGAGAGAGCGGGAGGCTACCACCGCCACTTGCTGCTGTCGGGCTCAGCGGGTTCCCTGGTATCCCGTTCTTCTCACCGCGTGGGTCGGCATCGGGTGCAGTGTAGAAGAGCTTCTCGTAGCCTCCGAGGAAGTAGAGGGTGTGGCGGCAGATGAGGAAGATGCCATCGACCTTGTCCATCCCCGCGATGTACGCAGCGTTGTAGCACTGGAGTGGCGGGTGGTCGTCACGCTGGAGAAAACGCGCTACACCGCCATACACGAAGTCGAACGAGCTGTCGAAGATCTTGTCGCTGCTCTTGTCGATTCCGATTTTCCCAGGTCCGATGATCGGCGTGTCTCCGTCTTCATCGTCGTGGTCACCGTCGCTCGCAACCTCCCTCTCCGCGCTTGGATGTACACCGCCTGAAGCAGTGACCTTCTCGCGCTGACTTCGCGTCCTCACCCCGCTGTTGTCTGATTCCTCAAGTGCTGCAGTACGTCCATCACTGTCCACACCGTCGTCGTCTGCGCCGTACGGATCCAGAACGTCATCGTCAGACTCTTCTTCGTCGTCTCCAGGCTTCGGAATCGCAGGCAGCGCTGACGTCGCTTCATCGTCTTCGTCGTCAAACTCAGCCACTGCGTCGGGACCGACTGCCTCCGCACTTGAGCTGATCGCAGTACTCGCCTCTTCTCGGGCCAACGGTCCTTGGGCAATCGGGATGATGAGGGACTGCATCACCTCTGAGTCGGCGACATCGAAGATCGTCGGTGGAACTGGACTCCCGATAGGGTCGGCTTCTGCTTCTGCGAGCACGTTCTCGATCTCGAAGATCGGAGCCGCGGAGACTGGCACTCTCTCGGTTTGGTCAGGCGACGTGGTCCCAAGATACGCATCTGCAAGTCTGCGAGCTAGCTGGGTCGCATCGAGTCGTTGCGTCGCGCTACCATCGATGTCGCCCGCAGCATCCGGAGGCTCGACGTCGCCAGCAGCGAACACCTCGCGAGTCCTCTCGAAGATCGAGCGACTCAGGATGTCCGCCAACACCGCGCGAGCGTCGAACGCCATCGCCGCATCGCTGGCCGACATCTTGAAGTGGAACTCGCGGAACACCGCCACTGCCTCGTGGAACTCGCGGTTTCTCTGGAACGGGTCGTCGGAGTCGTGTACGCCTTTGTGGACGTCGTTGTGCTCGCCACCGCTCAACGGAGGGCTCACAGTAGTCGAGGAGCTGTCGCTTCCGTGCTTCCCGTCCACGCCACTGTCCCAGCTATCGTAGCTGCGCACCAGCCGCAAGCGCATGCGCTGAGGACCCTCTGTGTAGTCCAGACATTGCTTGAACGCGTTCTGTTGGAAGATGCTGCGGTCGAGATAGAATGACTTTGTCTCCGTGCTTCCTGCCATCGGTGCCGCGGTACATGCCGCAGCAGCTCCGCTCTGCTGCACGCGCCGTTCGCTGCCAACGCTGATATGCCACCCTTCCATTTGCCAGACAGACCGCGTGTGCAGCAACTGCAGGAGCGTATCGCGCCACCGCGCTTGGGCATCGACCATCACATCCATCGAGCTCTCGCGCATGTTGCTGATCTTGAACATCGTCTTGCGCGCTGCGATGCTGTACCCTCCCCCAGCAGCATCCACGTCAGCCCCGTCCAGCGGGTTCATGAGGATGGAGGCTCCGCCTTGGTCGGTGTCAAAGTACTGCGCGAAGTCGACGAGGAGCGCGACCTCGGGGTGGGACAGCAGCTTCGTGACCGAGTTCGTCGTGTTCACCTTGCGCACGTTCAAGCACGACTGCAGCACTTCGGTGAGGTGGTGGTAGATCGGCTCCGTGCGGACGAGGATCAAGTCCTTCAGGAGGTCGAAGTTCTCGGTCAGCCAGATGTGGAATTGCAGCCAGCTCTCGCGGCTGTGAGCGCTCGCGTCGCTCGAGCTATCTCCTCCTCCGCTACCAAAGCCTCCGCCGCTGGTGGATGCAGTCGCAAGGTTCGTACCGCTGTTGAGGCGCTGCGGAAGCACGTAGAGCAAGCGCTCGAAGCCGCCGTGGAAAACGTCGATCGCTTCCTTCTTGTTCGTCGTGATGTTCTGGAGCAGCGAGACGCGTGGCTCGACCACTAAGAGCTCCTTGAGCACGCCCATGCGCTGCTGGAGCAGGAACTGCCACATGAGGATCGACGAGTGCCGCACGCTCTCCGAGTCGTCGATGATCATTCGGAAGAGTGCAGCGGCGAGCGAGAGGATGAAGCTCCGGTCGGACTCGGAGCCGATCCCAAACTCCTTGTGCGCGCCAGCGCTCAGGCTCCGCATGCGGTTCAAACGTCCTGAGAACCCTCCTTGACTCGGCGGCGTCGAAGTGCCAGCACCCGCGGATCCGCTCACTATCGGTTCGCTGCTGCCAATGTGGTGGCTCGACAAGGTGCCGCAGACGATCACGCTTGAGCACTTTGTCTGCTGGAGAAGCAGGTGCTTGGAGCTCACGAGGCAGTCCAACAACCGCTGCGGGGGCGGAGCACCCGTGTGGAACCCGTTCAGCTCGTTCAGCACCACCGTCTGAGCGCAGTACACGAGACAACCATAGACGAACTGCTGATCCTCCGCGCCGATGAGTTGGACGATCGTCGCCTCTGAACACATGCGGATGGAGCTCAGGAGGAACACGAGCACATCCATCCCAAAGCAGCCGGCAGCACCGAACGCGCCGCCACCACCGCCGCCCATACTCTCAACTCGCAGAGACGATGGTGATGTCCGATCCGAACCCTCTGTCGAGCCACCGGCACTGCTCGCACAGCTCTGGTGCTTGCTGTCGTCAAGCAGGTAACGAGAGAGTGCCACGCCGAGAGTGCACAGATTCCGCAGCACTAGGAACGAGCAGTTCTCTGACAGCGCCAGAGTGCTCTTCACGATGTGAACGAGCAGCGTGAGCCAGCACTTCTGTGCGTCCGCGAGCGTGAACTGCGTCGTCGAGGCTGAGGGTTGTCGATGAATGCCATCATCGAGGCATTCCAGGAGGAACATCATGTACGGCGCGAACTCCTCCCTCTCGAACAGACACCGGCTCATCACGATCTTGAGCAGATCGAAACACGCAACCGCGATGTCTCCGGCGAACGACCCAGCGACTTGCCCGGAGATGAGGAAGCCCAGGAACGCTTGCAGGGTGTGAAGATCTGTGGCGGCGGACTCTCTCTCCTCACGACTCTCATCAGTACCCTCTGACGCTGTATCGGTCACGTCTCTGTCTTGACACTGCTCGGGCTGATGCAGCACGCACTGCACGGCGATCCTGAACACGATGCTGCTGGACGCGCACACAGCCGAGAAGAAGGACTCGCTCGACTCAGTCTGGAACGACAGCTGCGAGAACACGGCGATGTTGATCGTCTTCGCTCGGTTGCTTCGGACTGCGCAGTTCCGCAGCAGCAAACAGCCGAGCAGCTCCCACACTTGGTCCACGCAAAATTTCTCCGGCGACAGGAACCCGCACGGTGTGGGCAAAGCGTACTGCTGGTGGCGAGCGCTGGGACTCCCCACTGCGTCGCTGTACTTGGTGTCCTTGATGGCGATGTTGGCGAGGTACGCGAGGATCGGGATGTACACGTTGCCGTCGGTGCTGTAGCCTTGCAGCGAAGACTTGATCTTCTGGAGCGCAGCAGACGAACTGTGGAGCAGGTGCTGCGCGAACGCAGGGTAGTTCTGAGCGAGCGACAGCAGGATGCGGAGCGCAAGAAGCGCCTCGATGGATGCGAACGTGCCGGACTCTGTTCGCCTGATGATCTCGAGCAGGACGTTATCCACTCCATCAACGCGGAGTGAGGCATGTGGGAAGGTTGTTGCACTCGATCCGCCACTGGCAGTAGGAGACAACGCGCCACCAGCCACTGGCTCCGCATGCTTGTCCTTGCGTCTCTTTGAGGATCCGCTCGAGGACGCCGACCGATACAGCACGGCGTCCACGATCGTCGGAGAGACCAGATCCTTCAGCAGTTCCCCGCCGGCGCTTGTCGGTGTCGATGATGGTGACGAAGGCTTTGGCGTCACCTCAGAGTCGCTTTCGATCTCGTGCAGCAAGAACTGAAGCAGCACGACTCGGAACGGACTCTCTGCTTGATGCACCGATTCGCTCACTAGCGAGAGAAGCAGCATGTCCGCGATCGCGAAGATGTCGTCCACGTGGCTCTCCACGTGCAGATACGTTCGCAAGAGCGCCAGAAGACGTTGCAGGAGCTCGTTGTATCCCTCGTACCCAAAGGTCGGGAAGCACCAGCGGTGCTCCAGCGAGCTTCTCTTGGCGAGCGAGCAGTCCTCGTTGCAGAGCTCCGAGAGGAACAACAGGATCCACGACAGTAAACCCGCTCGCCGCAACTGTCGTGCGTTGAACAGCGCGTTCGAATTCGCTGCGTCAAGCGCGTTGAGAAGCGACACCACGATCTGACACTGGCGCTCCCACGGAAGCAGTCGCCGGAGCTCATGGGATAGTACGATCTGCGAGAGCGCTGTTGAGTCGACGATCAGCGCCAGACGACTGGCACTGGCGACAGCTGAGCGGGGCGTATCGCGGTTCTCTCGGTCTGCGACTGCGCTGCTTGTGTGGACGTCCCCTGCGATCGCAAGTCGCACAGCTGCCTCCAGCACACTCTCGTCTGCCAGGTCGATGCGATCTGTCAGCACGCTCGCAACCAGCGCGTACCCGTTCATCTCGAGACACTCGGCCAGACATGATGGGTTCTGACGAAGCGCGCGCGTCATCACGCTGAGTAGGATGCTCAGCTCGGTCGAGCGCCACGCGTTCTCGAGCAACGGCAGGAGCATCTGTGTCATGCCTCCGACGGACGGGAGTACCTTAGGGAGATCGAGTGGTGAGGATTTCTCGGTGCCAACGAACTGGATCTGCGTGAGCTGCTGGATCGGGTCTCGCGACTTGGACGGGACTCCGCTCTTCGTGTTCAGGGAGAAGAGGATCTGATTTTCTGGCAACTTGAAGCTGCTCAGCACCTGGAGCATCTCGCTGCCGAACGAGCTCATGGCGCAGTCGTGCTTGACAAAGATGGGAAACGCTTCGACTCGCTGCTGCTCCTTGCGAGAGATGCCAGTCGCCGCACCAGTAGCCGCGAATCGGAGTCCCTCGCCGCCATCGTCCCGCTTCGCCATCGTTGTCGTCGCAGACTCTGCGATCGCCGAGAGATCGTTCGCAGCTGCCACGAGCGCGTTCACGCCGAATCCGCTGGTCTCGCTCCACTGTCGCCGACTCGCTCGTCCGAGCTTCGCCAGTTGCAGACGCTTCGCAAAACGCGAGACGTCAACTCGCCGCTGAGTCGCACGGTCGAGCTGAGACGTTGCGTGCGCCTCGGGCCAATCTCCTGCAGATCGATACGCGAGTCCACTGAACTGACCGCTGAACGACGGCCCAGACAGGAACATGCACACGATCGCAGCGGCGCTCAGCACCTCTTCGGTGAGCCACGCAGGACCGATGCTCCAAGGCAGCGCCGGGAACGTCCCGCACACCTGGATGTCTTTGCCCACGAACGCTTGCATCGATCCTGCGGTCGGAGCCGAAGGGTAGCTCAGCTTCTTTGTCGTCACCTCCGACCCGTCGATGTAGAGCGTCAGCAGCGAGCTGCCCACGACAGTCTTTCGGTGAGTGAACGCGATGTGATGCCAGTGGGAGCTGTCCTCTTCGCTCTGCTCGACGTCGGCTGAACGGAGCGCATCGTCACCGCGCGAAGCAGCCGTATGTGGCGCGCGCAGCAAGTTCATGTCAATGTTCTTGAAGATTGCCGACGTTCGCTTCGGATTCGGGTTGATGTTCGGCCCCGAGCTCACGGATCCAGTGTCGACTCGCAGGCAGCCCGTTGCTTGCTCGAAGTAGATCCGGACGAAGCATCCAGCGGATTCAACCGAGTAGACCGAGAGGATGCACACGTAGCCTTCCAGTTCCTGTTTCGGCTCGGACGAGTCAGTCGCGGACGGTTCCGAGACGAAGAGAAGGTCGTCGTCCGAAGTTGGGTCTGCGAGCGCGCCTCGATTCCGGACCGCCACGTTGCTGATGCTCTCGGACTGCTGCATGGCTTTGAGCCACATCTCTGTGTCGTCGCCAGCTCTGCACTTTGCCAGGAACCGCTTCTCGTGGGACCAAAAGTAAAAGTCCAGCGCTCCGTTGCGCGCGACGGCCGTGACATCGAGCGTCTTCATGGGGCTCTCGTTCCGGTTAGCCGCCTCGCCGCTCGAGAAGAACGTCAGCACGGGTCCCACGAGCACGCAGTAGCACTCGCCGATCGCGGTGTCGTCTCCATCAAGAGTGATCGTGACAGGTCCCTCACAGAGAGCGACGCTGACTGTCGTCCCATCTGCAGCTGCAGATAGCTTCTGTTCAGAGCCTGCGCCGCTCTGGTTCGGAGAGGAGAGCGGAGATCTCGTCGTCTGCTGGTTCGCCTTGGAAGCCGCTTCGGGCGGGAAGCGAACCCAGCACGCGAAGGAGTATCCCGACGAAGGTGGCCACACACGGTCCGTGTTGTTCACGACATGGACGTATCCGGATGCCATGCGTGACTTCACGTGCGTGCCGACCAGCACTTGCGGGACGTGAGGACCTCTGAACAC
Organism: Globisporangium perplexum; assembly: GCA_023333865.1. Lineage (NCBI taxonomy): Eukaryota > Oomycota > Peronosporomycetes > Pythiales > Pythiaceae > Globisporangium > Globisporangium perplexum. Next base: position 54,526 of record JAASFS010000009.1, on the reverse strand, counting down.
TCGCTCCAGTATGCGCAACCCGATCTCCGCGACCTCTTGACAATCCACTTCGGATGGCGCAGCACGGACACTCACAGTCGGGTGATACTGATTCCCCAACAGCAGAGGCATCCCAGTTGCTACAACGCGCAGGAACTCGCGGAGTCGACATGTTGGCAGCTCTTCGCTCGAGAGAACCATGATCAGGCTCGTCAGAGGTACTCGCAGTGGCGTGTCCTGTACAAACATCTGGACGATCGCAGGGTTTGCGACCCAAGTGAACGCTCCGGCATCAACGAGCATCGCGGCTTGTTTCCTCCTTGAAAAGGAGAACTCGTCGTTCGACGTAAGCTTCAGTAGGAGCCGATTGAACGCTGCGACCGCAACATCCATCTCGAAGCACGGGAGTAGACGGAAGAGTGTGTGCACCGCGTCCGCGCAGCGGATCTTGTTTCGAGGTGGCGCTGTTCCAGTGATGAGCTCGAAGACTCGGTTGAGCACGCTTGGCAGGTTGTCGGTCTTGACGACACCCGAGTTCGCGAGGCAGTTTGCGATCGCGGAGTGGCCAACTTCCGCCTTGAAGTGCTGTCGACTCGACTCGTCACCTGTTACAGGATCCAGGATCTCGCAAAACAGCTCCAAGATCAAGTCCATCATCGCGAACTTGCTGCCGTCCGGATCGGTTTGGAGATCGTCGATCGACGACAGGATCGCGACCAGCGTCTCGTGGCCCTGGCATGACTTCCACGCGCTCCAAACAAACTCTTTGCCTCTCAGAACTTGCCGCAGAATGCCCAACACGAGACGCTGCCGCGGGATCGACCCACGACAGGCTTGCAGCAGCTCCAGGATCCGGCTCACATCCGACTCCACGCCAGACTGTAGCAGAGTACACTCGCTGCTTGACCGAGGAGATGGCCCCCCACCGCTCTCGTTCATGTCGATCTGCGCGCCGCTGAGCCTGAAGTTCGCCAGCTCGATGAAGACGGAAAACACAGACACCACGCTGAAGCATCCTCGGAGATCTTGTGGCCGCGGGATGTCGCCGATCAAGTCGAGAGTCACCAGAGCCTCTGCGACCGGGTAGAGCGACTGATGCACTTGCAACTCTCGGAACCCGACGCACAGCTGCCAGTTGTCCTTCAGCATCAGCGTGGCGAGAGTCGCCCACATGCTCAGGTAGAAGTTGATCCGAGAGAGATACTCGCGCTGGACCCCACCGCCGGCTTCAGTGAGCGCGACGAAGGAGTTCGAGATCTTCACGAAGAAGGCGTACACGCCGCGTTCGAGCAACCCGAAGTTGTTCAGCTCTTCCCGGTACCCCACCAAGCTCGAGTTCTGCAGAATCTTGATGATGCAGCCACACAACAGCAGCGACAGCGAGTGGTCGGTCGGGTCGGACGAACTCGACTCTGACATGTCAGACACCACTCCATCGTTGCTCATCACGTCGAGGTCAGCGCTTACACTGTGAGCACGACTCTCGCCGTCACAGCTCGGAACGTCCAGTAAGCGTGCCGTCTCTGAACCAGTGTACTCGATGAACAAGCTGCAAAGGATCGAGAGGAGCTCTGTCGGGAGCGAGCTCTCGGGAGTTGCCGCCGCGCACACGTACTCGACGATCCGGAGAACGATCACCTTTGCGTCGTAGAATGCGATCCAAGGCAGTTTCGTCAGGATCAGTGCGAGCGTTTGGGTCTTGGGTTCCAAGCGCAAGAAGTTGTCGTAATCGCTTGTGTACACGTGCAAGATCGTCGTGAGCAGCTGCAGGGTCAACTGCTCGTTCCGTGCTCTCGCCGCGTCGCTCAGCTGCCCGTCGGCGAGGATCTCGAGCTCGCTGATGCACTTCATGAGCAGGTCGCGCATGGCGAGAAACACGCCGACGTTCCTTGCACCACACGTGACGATCGTCGCCAAGTTCTCGTCGCCGCCGCATGCTCCGGAAAAGCCTGTCCCGAGCGGTAGTAGCAAGGTGACGAGGTAGATCAGAGTGGACACGTCCTTCTCCGACCAGGTCTTGAGCAAGCGTGTCAGCAGCGCGTATCCACCAGACGACTGGAACTCGCCGAGTAGCACCATCGAGTGGCGACACGTCTTCTGGAGCACAAACACGAGCGACTTGATCCCCGGAAGCGGGTCGTACGGCTGCATGCAGAACGCTTCGCTGCTATCGACGAGTGGGTCCAACGGTTCGAGTGACGCGGAGTCTTCAAGAGAATCCTCGAGAGCGGGAGCGCCTTCGTTCGCACATTGAGCACGCACCTCCTCTGCGCTCTCCTTGTTCATCCCGAGTGCGTCGCTCACAGCTGCCGCAGTTGCGGCAAATTCGATGGCGCCGGAAGGCGCATCAGCCGGCGCTGGCATCGCTCTGGTCTTTGAGAGAGCGCGGAGAGCCGACGCCACGTTACGTGGTGTCGTCGGTGTTGCTGCCGTGAGTCTGGCGATGGTCTTCACGGTCTTCGCCACGATTGCGCAGTCGTGGAGATACCACACCAGTCCCGAGTTGAAGTTCCTGTCGGGTATGGCCGCGAGCGCGTGGCTGGAGAGATCTCGTAGGAACAGCGCGCTAGTCGGGTACTCCTCGGCAGACAACTGGACAAGATTCGGGATCTCGCACCGGAAGGTCTCCATGAGAGCGTAGTTGGAGGTGATCGCTTGGACGCAGCCCATGAGGAACTCGATCGAGCGCTCCATGTCCGGCGACACCAGCACGCATGCCTTTGCCTCGCCGCTCTGCTCTTGCGTCAGCACGGCTTCTGTCTTGTCAGCGGCACTGCTCCCGTCTTCTCCAGCGTCACGCTCGCCGGTGGCTTCAGACACCATGCGCTTCAGCGCCTCCTCAAGAAGAAGCACGCGGACTTTACCCAGGAAGTCGAGCACGAGCGACGGGAACGCAGTTTGCTCGCACAGCTGCGCACCAGCCGGGGACTCGAAGTAGCTCCGGAGCACGACCTGCGCTGGGTCGCCTGTCCAATGGACACCGCCGTGTAAGACAAGCGAGGCGGTGCAAGCGCTAAGCCCACACACGAGCCAAAGAGACCCCTCCGACCAACCGTTCTGCTGCAGCTTGTCAGCTGCGAGCGTGACGAACCCGCTCAAGTGGCCGAGGTCATCCCCGAAGTCCGCGCTCTCGAGCATCTTGGTGATGCTGCAGCAGCAGTGTCCGAGCCACCAGTCAGCAGGATACGCGAACCAAGCAGCCTCCAGCTGAGTTCACGCACACGACTTTGATGATCGCAGCTGCCTCGCGCAGCAAGATGTCGAGGTTCTGGTTGAAGACCTGAGATCGCCTCGTGCGTCAGCTTCCCGTGCGTGCGCGTGCTATAAAGCCACGCAGTCAAGCAGCACGCACCTTTTCGGGCGTGCGGAGCGCTGCGAGTGGCGGCGTTCGCGGAGCGGAAGTCGGAGCTGCCGGCGAGAAGAACGCTCCCCAGGAGCTGCGCGGTCCGGTGCGGTGGGCAGCGGGTGGCAATGGCAACGGCGACTCGTTTGGACTCGGCACGCGCTTCGCATGACTGCTGCTGTTGCTGGTAGTGGAGGAGGAAGCAGATGGGGCGTCAGTCTTGCGCAGCGTGTGCTGCGGCTGCTGCTGCGGCTGCTGCGCGTGCGCGCTCGGGCGGAAGATGCCGGTGAGCAGCTTCTTCATGCTGCCACAATGTCAAATGGCGACGTTTCGTGGACGCGATATTGCACTACTCTTTCAATAGTGAATAATTGAAGGGAATAGCAATGTTTGTTACTTCACATGTGTAACTTCATATCTACTTTGGTGGACCGACGTCCGACTTGGAGGACAACTCGCTCATGTGCGCAACAGCACAGCGATGCAAGTCCGAGGAGAGCGCTTGAGCACTGCTGCTTCTGTTCGGAGTTGCTGTCGAGATAGTTGGATGGATGGATGGATTGATGGACAGCCCCAGCACACACTGCACACATTGAGATCAACCAGCGCGCGCGCGCCGTCCGTAGTTTCTTTATGCGCGCACCGTCATGAGCTGGTATCTCTCGACGGCGCCGCCGGAGCTTCCGGCTCTTACATGCACCACTGGACTGATCAGCAGCAGCATCTCTCGCGCGCTTCGAAATGCACCCCGCTACGACGACGCGGGGATAGATAGACTGACTATCCGCGCGTCGCGACGGGATGCTGCACGCACACTAACTATAGATGTATGAATCGTTTCCTGGAAGAATCGCCGCTGCCATCTCACACACACTCGAGCACATTCGACCGACCTCATTCGACAAGAAGCCGTGGGCTGCTGACGCTGACGACACCACCGACGATCGACGCCACCTCTAGCGCCACCTCCCCGACGATGGTGCTCAACAGCGCGACGACGACGGCGCACCGTCCCAGCAGCAGCACCGCTGGCGGCGTCTCCAAGCCCAGCGCCGCGGCGACTGCCGCCAGTGCCAGCGCCGCGCACAAGTCCAAGTTCTCGTTCGACAAGTTCTTCTTCAGCGCGCGGCGCGGTAAGCAGAAGAAGCTCGACCTGCAGCCGACTGCCAGCAGTAGCAGCTCCTTCTTCTCGCGCAAGAACGCGCACGACCCGAACTACGCGGCGGACACTCCGACGCACCCGAGTGAAGGCAACTCGCGCACGCCCCACCGCCCGCCTCCGATCATCGCGCCGACAACCAAGCAGCAAAGCCACCTCGGCAAGACGCAGCCGAGCGCCACTGCTGGGGTGCGGCTCTGCCAGTCGCCCGGCGGTCACAGCAACATGCAGCTCGCGATCCCGGTCACACCACCGTCCGCGGCGTCCAAGGCGAAAGCTGCGGCTGCGAAGAACAAGCACAAGAGCGGCGAGTCGGCGAGCGACGAGGGGCTGCGCGCGAGCGCGATCTACGGCCGCTTCGCGAGCTCGGGGAAGAGCACGCTGGCGGCGTTCTCGCTCGGGCCGTGGCGGGAGGGCACGTCATCGCACGCGGCGCTGCTCTCGTCGCGAGGAGGCGTCGGCAGCGCCACCTCAGACGCGCTCGAGAGCACGGTGCAAAGCTTCTTGGCGTCGCTCCCTCGCGACGTGTGCGTGGACGTGAAGGCCGTGTGCACGCCGCAGAACCTCTCGCTCGCGCGCCGCCGCACGCACCGCATGCTGCAGTTCTACATCTTCGAGATCCGGTCGACCAAGTGGGCGGCGTACTTCCTCCAGCTCGTGAAGCGCGCGCGCACGCTGCGGCAGCTCTCGTCCGCTGACGCCGTGTCGCTGCGCTGGGTTATCTGCGCGTACGTGCAGCAGGAGGTGCACACGCGCCGGCGGAAGAAGGAGGTCCTGGACGCGCAGATGCAGAAGAAGATGACTGATTACCGCGTCGCGCTGCAGTGCATCGGGGGCACGACCGTGCTCAAGTTCGGCCGCAAGGGCAAGCCGCACCAGACGCAGCTCATGATCGACAACGGCGAGGCGTTCCGGTGGACGTCCAAGATGCTCGCGGGCGGCAAGAAGAAGAAGTCGATCGCGTTCGCGAACGTGCTCGAGGTGCGCGCCGGGCCGACGACCGATGTGCTCGCGCGCGCGCTGCAGAAGGGCACGCTCGCGCTCCAGGACGCCAAGTGCACCATGTCGCTCGTCACGGCCACGCGCACGTTCGACATCAAGGCCAAGAGCGCCGCCGAGCGCGAGTGGCTGCACCGCAGCTTCACGTTCCTCGTCGCCCTCGCGCACGAGCACGAGAAGCGCGTCGCGCAGCAGGTGGAGCTGTCCATCATGAAGCGCATGGAGACGCTTGGCGTGTGGAAGCACGGACGCAAGGGGCGGCCGCACAAGACGCGCATCTTCATCAACCGCTTCGGCGAAATCTCGTGGCAGGGCCGCAGCAACGACTCGATCCAGCTCGACGAGATCGTCGCCATCGACGTGGGGCTCCGCACGCAGGTCTTCGCGCGCTCACTCGCCTCCGGGTTCACCGCGGCGCGCTCAGCGAACCGCTGCTTCTCGCTCGTCTCGCGCACGCGCACGCTCGACATCGAGACGGAGAGCGAGAACATGCGCGACTGGTTCGTCGTCGCATTCCGGTACCTGATGGACAAGGTGCTCGAGAAGACCGCGGCGATGAAGCGCGAGAAGGCCGAGAAGCAGCTCCGGCTGCTGCAGGAGCTCTGCGGCGGCATCGGCGTCACGAACCTCTCAGCGCCGCCTGTTCCAGTGGCGCCAGTGTCGCACTCAGGCGGAACCACGTCGGTAGCGCCGCACACGTTCAGCTGAGAGCTGCACGAGCACCCCGAAGCCCTCTCCAAGTCTGCATCGATCATCTGCACCGTAGTGTTGCTAACGAGCGAAGCCGAGCTGTCTTCCTGCTCTCGGCGTTCGTCGTCTCTATGGGTGGTGCGCTCCGGCGTTCGCGACCATCGCCGAGTAGTGCAGGATGTCCCGCTGGGTCTTCATCCACTCCTCGATCTGCATCCGCTCCTGCGCGCGCGCGTTCGCGATGCGAGTCTCCATGATCTGCGTCAGCGCCACTTGGTGCGCCTGCTCCAGGATCTCGAGCTGGCCGTTGCTCAGCGCGGCCAGGTCGCTCCCCGGCGCCAGGAAGAACGGGTTCAGCTCCACGGTCGCAGCAGTCGGGATCGACGTCTCGAGCGCGTGGCGCATCTCTTCCATCGTCAGCCGCGCGTCCGCGTTGTCCGGCGGGAACAGAGCGCTGCCGCCGCGGCTCTGCTGCAGCGCGGCTGCCTGCGCCTGCGCGAAGTGGTTCATCCGCATCTCATCCTTGGTCATGAGCTGGTGGCACTTGACGCACTGGAGGCTCAAGCCTCCCGCGAGCGACACGCTGCCAGCCACCCTCTCCACACACGCGCAGCAGTACAGCTGCGCGCACCCGCTCCCGTTCACGCTGACGTTGCACTGGATGTTGTCCTGCGCCAGCTCGCCGCAGATCCCGCAGGCCAAGCACGCGATTGCCTCTGCGACGCGGTCGTCGGGGAGATGGAAGCGCGCGACCCACTTGCTCATCGCCTCCGCTGCCGCTCGCTGGCTGCCTGGCACTCGGTGCGCATGCTTCCACAGCAACGACCGGGTCACCGAGCTGGACGAGTTGCTCCCATTGACGGACGGTCCGAAGCCGGGCGACGCAGATCGCCACGACGACGGGAACCCCACGTGTGTTCGGATACGCTCATGCGCTCGTCCAACGAACGGAGAGCCGAACGACGACGACGATCCAGAGGAGCTGTTGAAGATCGGCGTGGACGAGTACGGCACCGCGGGGTGTGTCGCTCCGATCCTGCTGCCGAAACTCGATGGCGCCGCGCTTGGTGGTGCAGATGGAGGCTGCGCACTACTCGCTGTAGATGCCACCGATGCTGACGACCCAGTGAGGGCACCAGTAGCGACAGTTGTTGACCCTGCGCTCGAGCTGCTTCTCGCAGATGTGTCGTGGTTCTGTCGCTGCTGCTTGAGCGTCTTTCGTCGGATAGGAGGTGCCTCTGGCGACACACACACACACGCGCGCGCACGCAGAAACCCAAGCATGCGTCAGCCAAAGCTGCTGAACGCTCACGAGGAGCACATGAACACAGCACGTACTCTGTGGTGGCGCTTTGCTGCTCGCAGCTGAAGACGCAGAGCCGGGGTGGTGAGCACCAGGAGCCGTGCTTGGAACACTGGTAGTGCGAGGTTGCGTCAGTGCGGCTGCTGGTGGATCGCCGTCGGGCAGACTTGTTTCCACTACAGCTGCAGCAGATCTGTTCGCCCGCTTGCCCACCGTTGTCCACACGCCCGCGACGGCTGCGCTGTCGTCGAGTGACCCAGCAGCAGCGGCGTCGCCTTGTGCAGACTCGTCGCCCCCTCCTGTCCCTGTTGCTGGTCTGGACGCAGCAGCGACCTTCGCGATGCGCTCGTCGTCGTTGGTCTTCGCGCTCACCTCCTCGTCGTCGGAACTCTCTCCGCTCGAACCAGGTTCGCTGATCCCAGCCGCTGCATGGTCGAGCGACACCGCACCAGCAGCAGCATCTGCTGACCCCGCAGACCCCACGTCGCCGGAGCCCTGCGTCTGGTGCTTCGCAGCCTTCCGCTTCAGCTTCTTGCTCTTCTTCTTGTTCTTCTTGCTGCCTCCGTTGACGGCTGCGGCGTTGCTGCTACTGCTCGGAACGCCGGACTTGCTCGCCGCTCCGCTCTGAGTTCGGCTGCTCCGCGCAGACGCCTCCTCCATCTCCAGCATCGAGAGCATCCGCGCTGCGGCTTCCTCCTCGAGTTTGTGCCAGATCGTGCGCAGATGGTCCACGCACACGTCGCTCTCGACCAGTCCGGTCTGCTCGGCTTCCTCCAACGGCGTCTGCCCGATTGCATTGCGCAGCGTGATGTCCGCTCCGTGCTCGAGCAGAGTCTTGACGCACTGCAAGTAGCCGCACGCCGCCGCCAGGTGCATCGCGGTGCTGCCCTCGCGGTCCTGGAAGTTCACCAGCTTCGGGTTCCTGCGCACCGCAGCGCTGTTAGCTGCAGCATCGACACTGCCGCGACCACCGTCACCAGCTGACCGCATCTCCAGCTAGCGACCGATCCAAGCAGCGTGACGCACGTGGCGAGCAGCATCTTGATGATCTCGGCGCGCGCATCGTCGCTCTCGTCCTCGTCCGGGTCCTCTCCGATCATCACGGCGCAGATGAGCGTCGTCGCGCCGAACTGGTTCACGGCGCTCACGTCCGCGTTGTGCGCGAGCAGCACGCGCACGCACTCGGCGCGGCCTTCGATGCACGCCCAGATCAGAGGCGTGTCTGCGCAGAACCGCAGCGGGCAAGCTCAGCAACCGCGCCAGTCTACCACCACCACCACCACCACCGCTTCGATTGTCTCGCGCGGGCAGTGACTGCACCTGCGTTGATGTTAAGGCAGTCGACGTAGCGCGGGTCCTTCTCGCAAATCGCGTGCACGACCTCCGCGTCGCCGTTCTGCAGGAGCCACCACCCACCATACAACCGCGCACACTGGTGGTCAGCGTCGCAGCGCACGCGAGGCGCATTAAGCGCGCAAGTGATTCACCCGCCCAACGCCTCAAGCACAAGCTGGTCGCACCTTGGCGGCAAAGTGCAGCGCGCTGGAGCGCAGCTCGAGCGTGCGCACCGCGACGTCCGCTCCGCGCGCCAGCAGCTCGAGCACGACGGCGCGGTGGCCCTCGGCGGCGGCGATCATGAGCGCCGAGAAGCCGTCGACGTCCACGTCGTCCACGCGCGCGCTACGGTCGTCCAGTAGGCGGTGCAGGCGCGCGACGTCGCCTTCGGCTGCGCACTCGAAGAGGCTCGCGCTGGCGGCGAGCGGGAGCTCGAACTCGGCGGTCGTAACCTCCTCTTCCTCCTGATCGAGGTCGATGTCGCTATCGCCGGTGCGGCTGTTGGGGCGAACCGCGGCGGCGGCGGTCGCGAGAGCCGCCGCGAGCGCCGTCGCCGCTGCCTGGGAGGTGCTGGTCATGATCCGCTGGTGGCTGCTCGTGCCGGATTGACAAGCTCGGTGCAGTGGACAACAAGGGGCGGTTTCCATAAAACATTGATTTAAACGTGCTGTAAGTACAGTCATCAATTTTTCATAGTCTTGTTTGTCGTTATAAGTCAAATTATGAAGGCATTTACAGAAATATTCAGATAGAGTGCAGCCTCTTTGTGGAATATCGAGCGGCATTTTCGATCCGATTTGTGTACTGCGTGGTGTGGCGCGGCTGTCCAACATGATTCTTTGGTGGTGGCTCGTTCAGTTTGACAGCGGTATTGTCGCCGCCGCTGCCACACGTTGCAATCTCAGCTCTCAAACCCACGCATGCGCTCGAGGGGAGCACAAGATACAGAGTGACGGCGGCTTCTCGCAGCAAGACCCACACAAGCGAGCGAGCACCACAGCGCCATTCGCTTTTTGCTTCTTGGTTTTAACGTCCTGCGCTCTGTTTTCTGGGTTTGATACAAACTTCAAGTGATATCGCGTCGCTGGCTCCATTTCTCCCGCTCTTCCTCTCCCTTTCTTTTCGTGAATAAAAACTCACAAAATCGAAGACGTCGCCCCGCCTCCGTCCCTCCTTCGCTTCTTTCTCGCTCTCTCTCGCTCGCTCAGGTTAGTTACAGAAAAGCCCCCACACACAAGCCGCCGCCTTCCTTCCCGCGCTCGCTCGCTGCTCGTGCTGCTTCCTTCGCTGCCTTCCCTGCCTGCCTGCTGCGCTCTCCACGCCGCGCCGCCCGCCCGCCCACTCCCGCTTCTCTCCAGCGCCACAAAAGAGGGAAAGCGACACCCCCACTACCGCAACACAAAAAGAGACGCAGTCGACCCCCTCGACCGCCCCCTTCGCCTCCACCACCACCAGCAGCACGAGGTGCGCGACCGACCGATTGGACCGACCCGACTGACCGATCCGACCGGATCGCCCTGCTGACGTTGTGTGTCGCTCTCTCTTTTTCCTATCGTCACGTCCACAGCAGCTCGTTTCCCTCGCTCGCGACCGGGGAGAGTAGAAGGATGAGCCAGTCGAACGACCGCCGATGGAGCCTCGCGCGCGCGACCGAGTTCTTTAGCGGCGACGGCAAGCCCGACATGTGCGTCCTGCCGACGGGCGTGGGGTGGGGGTAGACAGGGCGACCGCGTGTCGGTAGCTAACCGCGGGTATGATGAACCAACCGCCCGGCAGGCTGGACATCCGCGGCATGACGGCAGTGACGAAAGGCGCGACCGGCAAGCGCGACAAGTTCCGCAAGAGCGTCTCGCGCTGCGGCGTGTCGATCTACGGCCCCAAGCACTCGCAGAGCACCGGTGCGTGCGCGGCGCAGTCGTTGCGGGCGTCGCGGCACCGCTCGTCGCCCTGTACTGACGCGTTCCTCTCTCGCTGCGCAGAGGTGAACACTGCGGCGGGTGCCCGCGAGAAGATCTTCATCGAGGACCCGCGCGCGCCGTGCTTGAACATCGACTACTCGAACGACGCGTACCGGCTGCTGCCGTCGTCGGAGAAGTTCTCGGCGCACACGGGCGTGTGCCAGATCCTCGGCACCAAGTGCATCCGCGGCGGCAAGCACCGCATCAAGGTCGGTGACATCATCCGCTTCGGCTCGGTCGGGCTGCTGGTGACGGAGATCGACACTGGCGGTGTCGGCCCGAACGACGCGTGTCTGTCGACGTCCGAGGTGAACAGCCTCATCCAGCGCGTCGTGTGCCACGACGAGGCGATAGTGGACGTGGACAGCGGCATGGACACGGACGACGACGCCGGCGAGGTGTCTGGGAACGACGAGTCGAAGCCCCGCGCGTCGCAGCAGCGGCAGTCGTCGAGTGCGATGTGCTACGTGTGCTACGACGAGTCGGAGGACGACAACCCGCTCATCTCCCCGTGCAAGTGCTCGGGCGACACCAAGTACATCCACCTGAACTGCCTCAAGCGCTGGAACACGAACGGCGAGAAGAACGAGATCTGCACGGTCCTGGACGAGAGCAACGCGCGCACGTGCTCGATCTGCAAGGCGCCGTACCCGTCGAAGACGCGCCTGCCGTCGGGCAAGTCGATCTCGCTGCTGCCGGACCGCCTGAGCCCGCCGAACATCATGTTCCAAGTCGTGACGAAGCACTCGTCGTCGACGCTGAACCTGTCGACGCGGTACCAGCTGAGCTACAAGATGCTGATGGACAACGACATTGGCCGCGCGCTGATGGTCGGTCGGTCGTCGCAGTGCGACCTGGTGCTCAAGTACCGCACGGTGTCGACGATCCACGCTGAGATCCACTACAACAAGGGCGAGTTCTTCCTCAAGGACGCGGGCAGCTCGAACGGCACGCTGCGCTACATCTACCGCCCGCTGACGCTGCACAACAACCAGTCGCTGCACGTCAAGTTCGGCCGCACGGTGCTGTCGATCAAGCCGACGAAGAAGATCCGCCTGCCGCACTTCTTCAGCAGCGGCAACCACGTGCACAGCAGCAACTCGCGCATCGAGAGCAGCGCGCACGAGGACGAGGACGAGGCTGCGCACTCGACCCCCAGTAACACTAGATCCCGGCTTCACGCGCCGCAGCACCAGCAGGGGCCGCCGCAGCACCAACAGCAGCCGCCGAGCCTCCAGGCTCTCCAGACGCAGATGCAGAACATGGAGCTCTGAGCGGCGAGTTCGTCGAGCTCTCGACCTCGCGACTAGATCCGAGCGACACCGCCGCGGGAGTCCGCCGAGTCTTCGAGGCTGGGAGTAGCGCGTCGCGTCTCTGGCGCGCGAGCACCGAGAGAGCTCCCACCCCTCGAGCGAGACGCGGCCGAGAGATAGGAGGAGGACGACTGCGACTGCGGCCAGCTACCCTGATACAAGTGCGAGATGGAGAGCCGAGGCCGACGGCGTGTGCGCTTTTTTATTGTGTAATCAACTTGCGAAGCGAAGCGCGCGGCCGACTGACTGGCTGACTGACTGACGAACTGACGAGTGACACCGGAAGCCGCATGAGACGAGCACCCACAGAGAGAGAACAGCGAACGGCTTTCGACTTAGTTGTCCGAGATGTTGGACTCCATGACGCTGCGCGCCATGGACTGCAGCATCGCCTGCTGGAAGCGCGCGGCGAGGCGCGGGTGGTGCTGCTGCATGCGCTTGTACTTGGTTTTGCTGAGGAAGAAAAGGAACGTGCGGCTGCCCTTGGCTTCCGCCGAGAACTGGTGCCGGTAGTTCAGTATCAGCTCGGACGCGCCGATGATGCCGCCCTGGCACACGCGCAGGATGCGCTTGCGGCCGCGGAAGCCCGGCCCCATGCTTTCGTGCACGCTCGTGGGCAGGAAGACGTCGACCTTGCCGAACCCGACGAAGTACACGCCCGCCACAGGCTCGCCGGCACGGTACACGAACTCGCCGTCTTGTTTGGAGAGCGGCGTGACGTACAGGTCGCCGATCTCCTTGGTGAGCACCGCGGTGGCGTCGTCGTCCTGGTCAAGCTCGTGCTTAGGCAGCAGCTCGTGGAGCAGCTGCATGCGGCACCCGCCGTCGCCCTCGCGCGGCACCGTCTCGCTCAGCGGAAGCACGCCTTCGTCCACGAGCAGCTCGTCTTCGCACCACTCGAGCGCCTTGTCGACCGACTCGAAGACGAGCGAGCCGGAGCCCGGGCCGTGCTCGTCCTCGATCACGTCGTGCGCGCGCAGCAGCCGCTCGACGTCGTGCGGCACGCTCGAGAACACGAGCACGACGCCGTGCTGCGCCAGCAGCTGCTTGGTCGCGTTGAAGCAGCTGCGCACGGACGTCGCGTCCACGCCGCGCACCTTCTCGAAGTCGAGGATGAAGAAGCGCGTGCGCATGGCGCGGAGCGTGCGCGGGCTGCACGTGTTGCGGTCGCTCGAGATCGAGAACTCGTTGTGCTCATCGAGCGTCGTGAGCCCTTCGTCCTGCGCGCCGTCGCCGTCGATGTGGATGATCGACGACGCCGTCGAGTTCGAGTTCGGTTGCTGACTCTGGCTGTGCGACCGCAGCAGCGAGCTCGCTGTTTCGTCGGTCAGAAGCTGCGAGTGCCGGAAGTTCGTGAGCGGCGACGAGTGCATGCTCAGAGCTGCGGCGTGCGCGGCGGCCGCCTCCGAGGTGCTCACGAGCACGTGGCGGCGCACCTCGTCCATCATCTTGACGCTGCTGCCGAAGAAGATGAAGCCGTCGAGCTCGAGCGTGACGATCGAGAGGCGCGCGGTCTGCAGCAGCGCTCGCTCGCGCGGATCACGCTCGACGCGGCTGCGCTTGACGACGCGGCGCGCGGACGAGACCGCGATATAGGACCAGATGAAGTTGAAGCCGGCGACGACGACGCCCATGACGATGCCCACGTCGAGGCTGAAGGCGTTCATGGCAAGGAAGGTAAACCAGACGATCGCGAACTCGCGGAAGAGCATCTTGTGGCGCGCGTGCCACATCCACTCCATCATGAGGTCGGCGGCGATGAGCGTCTGCAGCGCGCCGAAGAACACCTTGGGCACGTACGCGATGATCGAGAACGGGCAGAGCACGATCGCGACCTCGAGCACGAAGACGAGCACGCCGTTGACGCGGCTGTCGAGGTTCCCGCGCAGCGTGAAGATCGTCTGCGAGAAGATGTACGAGCCCGTGAAGCCGCCCGTGAGCCCCGACACGAAGTTCGAGATCCCGACCGTCTGGAGCTCGTGGTTGTGGTCCAGCGGCGTACCGAGCGCCATTTCGATCGCCGCGACGTCCAGCGACGACGAGAACGCGACGACAAAGTACATGGCGATCCACGCCGGCACGAGCTTGCTGACGAACGCGAAGTTCGCGAGCCCCAAGTCGTAGAACGCGTAGATCTCAACGACCGAGCGAGGCGCGTCAGGCTGGGGACTCACCCATCCTGCAGCGCTCGCTTCTTCCAGCGACACGCCCGAGACCAGCAGGACGCCGTAGAAGATGACGAGGATTGCCAGCATGCAGCCCGGGAGCACGGCGACGTGGTCGCAGCGAGAGAGCACGACGAAGATGCCGATGCCCGCGAGCAGCCCGGGTGATACGAGCAGCAGTGAGTCCACGTTCGCCAGCTGGAGCCAGTCTGCCGGGTCCTTGATCGTCTTGCCCGACATCATCGATAGCCCCGCCTCGAGGCAGTAGAAGCCGATGTACGCCAGGTAGCCGCCGACGACCGGCATCGGGAGGTACTGCACGAAGCTTGCGATCTTGAGCTTCCCGGTGATGATCAGCGCGACGCCGAGCAGCGCAGTGGAGCCCGCGAGCGTGAAGAGCACGGTCGCGAGCACCTCCTCCATCGAGAACGTCTCGCCTTCAAAGTCGCGCAGTGACTGCACGGTGGACGTTGCCATCGCGGAGAGGAAGATGAGCCCCGCGTCCTGCACTTGCCCGATCGCGAACGACAGCGAGCTCGTGAGCGTGAAGCAGAGCTGGTGCACGGCGGCTGCGACACCAACGGCAAGGGTGAGTCGAGTGCATCGGCCGCCACACCGAGCAGAGCAACGCTATCCACACGCACACGCACACACACACACACACACACACACACACACCTGAGACGAGCACGAGCTTGATGAGGTCCGTCATGTACGGTTGGAACGCCGGGTCGCGGAAGATGATCTGCGCGAAGCTGATCATGACCGGGATGAGGATCACGGTGTTGAGCACACCGTACATGGCGATCTTGACGCCGCGGCCGCTCTGCGCGTTGGCGTCCTTAGCGTCCTCGCCCGTGACGCCGTCGATGATCGGCAGCTCCTCCTCCTGCTGCGTGGCTGACGCGCGGTGCAGCCGCCCGCCGAGCAGCGAGCGCCGCTGGTGGTACGTGTGGCGCGGGGTCTTCATGCCCGCCGCCGCCGACGCGGAGGCAGACGCGGCGCTCGCCGGCTTGGGCCGCGGAGGCAGCTTCTTACTGTCCGCACCGCGCAGGTCCGCGGCGAGGCGGACCGTCGGTAGCAGCGCGCCGTACTGCGCGCCGTCGAGCGAGCGGCTGCCGGCTGCAGGCGACTCGAGCAGCGCGCTGGCAGGCGGCCATGGGGGCGAGCGGCGGCTCGGTGTGCGCACAGTCGCGCCTGTGCTGTCCATCAAGCTGCTGCAAGTGGTGGTGGTGGTGGTGGCGAGGGCGGCGGCGGGAAAGGAAGTGCGGGCGTGCACACGCGCACGCGCATGAGGGTGCCAGCCGGATGGTGGGCGGCTGGCTACGCTCTACCGTCAGTTGACAAGACAGAAGACCAGAAAGTGGACCACACACCTTGGTGATCGTCATCATCGTAATTACGCCGTGTAAAAACTGACTCTTCATTTTTTTACGAAACCGGTGCTTGAAAAGTCGTGGCGGCGTTTGGCTACTTTGCGAGCGTGAAGAAGTCGAGTGAGGTGGCCAGTCGTCCGACGTGTCCATGGTGTCGTGTTGGTGTCGCAGTGGTGCCCGTGGTGGCGAAGGAAGGGGACCACCGGACCGACGTTGCCTCTGTGAAAGCGTCGAAGGTGCCTTTGCCGGCTGCTACTGACGCTGATTCCTCTCGCTTGCACTGGCCGAAGAGGACGGATGCCAGCGGCTCAGGCGGTGTCACGGCGAAGTGTTTCCCTCGCGGCCGAAGCGGCGGCGGCGCTTCATGGCGCCCGACGCCTCGCGGCCGCCTCTTCCTGCCGGTGGCGCTTGTGGCAGCTGTGGCCGCGGCGGCAGCAGCAACAGCTCGGGCTGTCCCCCACTCGCACATTTGCTCCCAACAGCGCACAAGCGACCTCCTCGTCTCCGCCTGGCTCCTCCATCCCCCGACCGCTGCCTCCACTTCTCTCCTCGGCCCTCGCGTCATGAAGATCTTCCCCGCGCTCGGGCTGCTGCTGCTGCAGGTGGCACAGCTCGCGACCGCCGAGCTCGTCGATTTCAACCGTGCGCTCACGGTCTCGTACGCGGACCCGTCGAGCGGCGTCACGTTCACGTCGGACGAGGCCAAGCTGCCGCCCGCGAGCGTGCTATCGTCGCTGAGCGCCGCCGACGGCTACAAGAAGCCGCCGCACGAGTGCTACGTGACCAAAGAAGTGGTCACGGATGAAGAGGTCACCGTGCTCATCGCGATCTCCAAGTGCCTCAAGCGCAAGGAGCTCGAGACGATCAAGAAGTGGGTGCTCCAGGTCACGGAGAACAAAAAGCTCTACAACTTCGGCTACTCGCCCAAGAAGTTCCGCTTCGAGGTCGCGGCGATTCCGGGCGACTGCAAGGAGGCGAACTACAACAAGGGCTACGGTGACGACGACGATGACGACGACGACGGCGACCACAAAGACGGCCCGGGACTTCAGAAGCTGCTCTCGAACGACGTCCAGGAAGCCGACATCGCGCGCATCCGCGAGCACTTTGGCGACGTCGGCCGCGTGCTCGACGGGCTCGATGACAAGCCCGAGTTCAAGAAGGCGGTGGTGACCCCCGTGTCGGTGATCAGCTTCGTGGACAACTACCACTCGTACAACGAGGCGGACATCTTCGAGCGCAAGTTCGCGATCAGCAACGTCATCACGTTCAGCTTGTGCGCGCGCAAGAACAAGGACGGCTCGTGCAAGAAGTTCGACAAGGCGATCGAGCTGGATGACCCGATCGACATCTTCCTGTACAACCCGTTCGCGGTCGTACGCCAGCTCGACTGTGGCGACACGCTCAAGGGCGGTGTGCCGGTGTCATACGTCGACAGCAACGGCAAGCGCGACTGCTTCTGCTCGTGTCCCGCGGGCCACAAGGAGGTGGAGGAGAGCTACGGCTACCACAAGCACACGGTGTGCAAGAAGGTGACCGAGGACGTGTGCCCGTGCGTGTGGAGTGACCACAAGGAAGGGTACCACATCGCGATCGACGACAAGACGAAGGCGGAGGACGCATACGGCCACTGCCAGATCACCAACATCGTGAGCAAGTGCGGCGTCCCGGTGCCGTTCCCGTCGGACAACTACGTCGCGGACGCGCGCTCGAACGTCGACGCGGCGGCGTACGTGAACCTGACGTCGGCAAACCTGGATGGCACGGGCGGCAACGTGGCCGGGTCCGGCCAGTTCCCTTGGAAGGAGTACCAGGTGCACAACGAGGACAAGGTGAACGGGCTCAAGTACTCGTCGTACGGCAAGTTCGCGCTCTCGCTCTACGCCAAGGACTACTTCGGCGATGCCGAGTGCAAGGGCTGCGTCGAGATCGTGGATAACTATCGCCCGCGAGCGACCACGACGTGCCCGAAGCCGCTCTGCGACGGCGCACCGGGCGAGGACACGAATGCGCAGCTCACGACCGACAACCTCAGCGACGCGCAGGACCTCGTCAACGAGTTCTACAAGTACGGCGAGGACGCGGACAACGACGCGTGCAGCAGCGCGCGGTGCGACGCTGAGTGCTTCAAGTCGCGCGACTTCTTCGAGGCGAAGTACTGCAACTGCGATGCAAACTTCAAGGGGGGCAAGTCGTTCTTCGACCTGAAGAAGACGATCAAGGCGTTCACGGATCGCCCTGAGGCGAAGACGAACCCACTCACGAAGGTCGGTGGCGGCGGCCCAAACGATGCCGAGGACTGCGAGGAACCCGTGAAGCACGGCCAGTGCAAGCGCTGCATCAAGCTGTCGTCGACGCTCATGGAGTACTGGACGGACTACAAGTGCAGCAGCAAGTACGGCGACGTGGAGACGTGCAGCGGCGACGACACGTGCGAGTTCGAGCAGTGTCTGACCCTAGACGGCGAGACGTTCGCGTCCGCGACCGCGGGCATTAACGAGGCGACGAAGAAGATTTCGGAGAAGGTGATCAAGGAGATCCAGATGGAGGGCTACCAGACTGAGACTCAGATCCACCGCTCCGTCGAGTGCCCGAGCCTGCACGACACGTACTCGAAGCTCGACTGCACGTTCAAGAGCACGATCCCGGCGCTCATCGACGTGGCTGCGTCCGCGAACTTCGACCTCGCGTACACGTACGCGAAGATCGACGACTTCGTCTTCTGGCGCTATAAGATCGACAACGGTAAGTGGAAGCTCTGGGGCGGCGCGTACCCGGACACGGAGACGTTCGAGAACGCCAAGAGCAACATCTACATCGAGGCGTGGACGCAGTGTGGCATCGTCAAGAAGTTCGTCTTCTCGCTCCACCTGCACCCGCACAGCGACGTGAACATCTGCCAACTATTCACCAACATGTGGTACCAGACGTCGGTGTCGCGCCTGCCGATCTCGGACACGATCTGCACGTACCCGAAAAGCGACTTCGCGGAGCTCACGTTCGACTACCGCCCGAACATGGGGCTCGAGTACGCGCGCGACAGCATCAGTATGCACGCGAGCGACGTCAAGTGCACGATCGAGTACAAGGATCACAAGAGTGTGGAGATCCTGCACGTGACGAAGGACCTCGACATCGTCAAGCGCTTTGCGGTCGAGGCGATCAACAACGCGGAGACGGCCGAGCTCACGCACGTGACGGTCAAGTGTGACTTCACGTACACGCAGATCACGGGCAAGGAGATCGTGAAGCCGTGTGTGAAGGAGCTGACGCTTCGCGACTGCACGAAGCCTGAGATCGACCACCCGCCCAACGCCGAGTGCCTGTACGACGGCTGCGCGGGCAAGAACCTCCCGGGGCCGTTCGAAGCGTGCGACGGCATCATCATCAAGGCAGCGCCGGCGTCGAAGGAAGGATACACCGTGACCCCGGCCAGGACGTACATCGAGAACCCGGAGTACCCGACGTGCTGCTCGTCGTGCGACAAGGAGAAGCTCGTGTGCACGGCGATCCTAGACCTCCCCGAAGGCGACGACAACATCAAGCGCTGTGAGCCGCAGCCCACGTACGGCTATGGTGGTGGCGGCTACGGCAACAGCTACACGACTGCGCTCATGTCGGCTGGTCACGCGCTCGTGAACGCCAGCCAGGAGCACGCCGCAGTCACGGGACTGCTCGCTGCGAGTACGATGGTGGCGCTCGTGGCGCTCGTGGTCGTCAAGCGCCGCAGTGCGGCCAGCAAGGCAACCATGGCGTCGGACGACGCCTACTACCCGCTCTTGCACTAAGCAGCCGCGTCAGTTGTGTGCATGTGCGACTCTGCAGCCGCTGCGCTCCGGCCAGAGCGAACGAAGTGACGGTCGAGGCAGCGCAGGAGGGCGAGGGAACCAAGAGAGAGTGATTGAGAGAGAGGGTGCGCGCCCGTGTCTGAAGGGATCGCGAAGCAGCCACCATGTAACTTCATTGAATGCACCATGTACATTTGCGCACTTCCGTCGCGCG
The DNA here is from genome assembly GCA_023333865.1 of Globisporangium perplexum. NCBI lineage: Eukaryota > Oomycota > Peronosporomycetes > Pythiales > Pythiaceae > Globisporangium > Globisporangium perplexum. Next base: position 34,904 of record JAASFS010000009.1, on the reverse strand, counting down.
CGCATGGTGAGTGGGCTCTGTAGTGAACACCAGCAGCAGCGGCGATAGCAAGTAACAGAGTGACTTTCAACGACTGGGAACAAACGGATGCGTTCGTCATCGCTTCGGTGAAATGTGCAGGAATGACGAACGCATCCGCACACGTGGTATATGATGAGGGTGGGCAGGCGACAGAGGCGGCTCGCACATGGAAGGGGAGCGAGCCTAGTGGCATGACACCAGCACAACTCAGGGTATGAGGACACTGCGCGCTCTCTTGTCGCTTTCAACATCAGCGGAAGGGGTGGGCGGCAGCGCCTACTCCAGAAGCGGCAGGTACGCATCCTCCAAGTGAACGCGTTCGGCTGCCTCTGCTGCGCTCGAGCGCCGGCGCTTCACCACCACGACCACGAGCGCCACGAGCGCACACGCAGCAAGCGAGGTCGCCACGACGCCGCCGACGACATTCCCCTCGCTCGCGCTCACCAGCGACGACGCCACCGCCGACAGCATCGAGCTGTAGTACGACGGTTTCGGGAGCACCAGCACGACGGAGAACTTGAACGGCGCCGCGACCATGCCGCACGCCGTCCACGCCTCGACGTACACCTTGGTCTCCGCGTCTTTGAACGTCTCGCTGTCCTCGCTGGTGCCGCCTTTCCAGAGCTTCCACTCGCCGGCATCCGTCACGCGGTAGCGCCAGAACACGTACGACGTCGCGTCTGCGCCGAGAACCGACTTGGTGTTCGCACTCGCGCTGCCGTCGAGGAGCTGGGACAGCTTGAGCTGCACCTTGCACGCGGAGCTCGTGCCGCCGACCTTGGAGCACTGGGATCCGACTGCCTTGCGGATCTCGGTGGCAGCAGTCGCGCCGAGCGTCTTGGACTCTTTCGCCGTCGCACTCGTGAGTGCCGCGGTCGCAGTCGCAAGAGAGCTCCCGTTGACAACGAGGCACTGCTCGAGCGCGCACTTCTGCTTCGCGTCCCCCTCGCACCGCTGCACGTCGTACTCGTACTGACACGTGTAGTCCGTCCAAAGCTCCTTCAGCGCGCTTGAGAGCTTCACGCAGCGCTTGCACTGGCCGCTCGCCACCGGGACGCTGTCCGGCTTCGCGCACGTCTGGTCGGACGCCTTCGCGATCGGGTTCTTCTGCGCCTTGAGTGCTGCGAGAAGCTCGCTCTTCACGCTCGCAGCCTTGAACGTCTTCTTCACCTGCTCCGCGGTTGCCGGCTTGTAGTCCGCGTACACGGCCTCGAAGAAGTCGCGCTTCTTCCACACGTTCTCGTCGCAGCGGCTCGCGCTGCACGCGTCGTTCGCGGCGTTCTCTGCGAACTGGAAGAACGCGAGCACGAGAGCGTCCGCCTTTGGCAGCGACGACGTCGTCAGCTCCGTGCATCCGTCGGCGTCGCTCTCAGGAAGACTGGAAGGACACGTCGTGGTCGCCGTCGGACGGAACTTGTCGACGATCGCGAGGCAGCCGGTGCACGTCGCGTTCTGCTCGTAGTCCTTCGCAAAGAGCGAGAGCGAGTACTTCCCGTACGCCGAGAACGCGAGCTCGTCGATGACGTCACGGCGGTGGGTCTGGTAGTATGCCCACGAGTACAGCCGCTCGTTCGCCTTGAGTTCGTCAGCGCTCAACGCCACGAACGGCTCCGGCAGACTCAGGTACTCGCTCACGTCCCCCATCGCGAGCAGGTCGAGCAGGTCGATCACGCCTGGCGGCGCCGCTTTGCGCTCGAAGAGACCGACGTCTCCGAGCGACGAGAGGCTCAGCAGCCGCGCGCCGTCGTACGCCTTCGACGGCAGCTTCGCGGTCGAGAGCTTTATGTACGGCCCCATCGCCGTCCCGCTGCCTGTGTTCGCTCGGCCGTCGGCGACGTAGTTGTCGCTCGGGAACGGCGCCGGCACCCCCCAGGCGCTCGCGATCTTGTCGAGGCTGCACTTGCTGAGCGCCGTCGTGACCTCGTGCTTGAAGCCGTACGGGTGTGTGTTCCAGGCGCACGACACCTCGCCGGCTGCGCACTCGGCTTTGGTGCAGAACTTGAGTCCTCCAGCGCCGCTCCGGAGCTCGAAGCCACCAGGGCAGGCGCAGAAGCACTGCCGAACCTGCTGCGCGTCGACGTAGCTCACGGGGATGCCGTTCTCGAGCGAGGGACACGCGTACGTGTGAGTGACGGCGAACGGGCTGTAAAGCACCAGGTCGACCCGCTCGCTCACGAGGATCGCGTTCTCGTACGAGTCCAGGCACGTGTCCTTGCCGCCCGCGCAGACGATGAAGTTGAACGCCTTCGCCACCTTGAACGTGCGCTCGAACAGTTCCACCTCGTCGAACGACCGCGCGTTGTTCACGAAGCTCACGACCGCGATCGCGCGCTCCGACTCCTCGCCGCTCTCGAGACTCGGCGGCGCCGCGAGCACGCGGCCGATGCGCGCGAACGCCGCGACACGCTCGAGGTCGCCTGGCAGCACGTCCTCCGACAGGAACGAGTTCGCGGCGGGCGAGGCGTTGAGGGGCTCGGACGCCAGCGCGGTCTGGTACGCGCTGCTCTTGGGAGCCTTGACGCTGCGCTCCTGACAGCTCCCGGGCACGACCGTCGCGGCGAACTCGAGCGGCGCCGCGACGCCGTCCTGGAGGAACGTGTACTCCTTGGCCTTCATGTCGGCGATCCAGTCGTCGATCTGGCTCAGCGTCGCGTCACTGAGGCACTTGGAGAGCAGCAGTAGCACCGTGACACTCTTGCCCTGCCGCTCGCGCTTCGTCTCGGCGACTGAGCAGTTGATCGCGTCGCTCGCGCCACCGTAGTAGCCGTCCACGGTCATGAGGATCCCGGCGGGTAGCGGCTCCGCAGTACCGGCGAACGACAACGCTCCACTGGCGCTCGGGTCCGCGTACGAACGCGCCAGCGCGCTGTTGAGCTCGACGGTCACGGACACCGCCGCTCGTTGCTGCACCGCGACCAGCGCTAGCAGTAGAAGGAGGCGCAGCGACATCGCCACCATCCCTGGAGCTCGAGAGAGAGAGAGAGCTCGAGAGAGAGAGATCTCGAGAGAGAGAGAGAGGGGGGAGGGAGGGAGGGAGGGAGGGAGGGAGGGAGGGAGAGCACCGCGGTGAGAGCGCGGTCGACTTGCGTTGTGAGCGCAGCGGCGAGGAAGATCTTGCAGGCCGAGGGAGGCGCATGCCGGCGAACGAACGAACGGCCGCCGCCTCGCACTCGTCGCCGTCATCGGAAGCGGCGCGCGGACGACGACCGGCGGCAGCAACTAGCCGGCCATCGCGAGACTCATGGCGCGCACCGGGTTCTTCGGCCGGTTCTGCACGCTCCGGCAGATCTCGATGTGTTGCTGCGCGCCGGACGGCGCGAACCTGCGCTGGCAGTTCGGGCAGCTCACGAGCGTTGCCTGGTGCTCCTTGAAGCTCAGCACGAGGTTGCGCTTCTCGAGCGGCGTCGCTTTGGGCTTCTTGCGCGTGGCGCTCGCCGCCTTGGCGAACGGCGACGTGCTCGCTGCTGCTCTCGGCGTCGTCGGCTGCTGCTGCGTCGTCGGCGGCGCGCCTCGACCCCACGAGCCTTCGGTGCCGAACACGCGCGGACACACCGCCTCGTGCTTCATGAGGCGGCCTTCCGCGAAGCTGCGGCCGCAGTACCTGCACGTCTCCGACTCCTGGTACAGCGCGCTGTTCTGGCGGCTGCTCCTGTCGCTGCGGCTCGAAGCCGCTTCGCTCGCCGACCCCGCGCTCGTCTTGCGCCGGCGTGACGATCCCGACTCGCTCGACCTCGCAGACGCAGTCGACGCCACGCGCTCGCGCGTCCGCCGCGCAGTGTTGGGGGCGATGGCAGCGCGCGCGTCAGTTCGCTCGTCGCGACGACCGATGTGTCCTCGCTTCTCTTCGAGCGCGTCCGTGATCTCGTTGCTGCTGCGGCTGTGGCGACGTGCTGAGCGCTGCTGGCGATGCAGGAGGTAGAGACTGTCCTGTACGGAGGACTGCGAGCGGCGACGCGGCGACGACGCCGATGCACTCGCTTGCGCTCTGTACGCCGCGAGCGCGGTGCTCGAGACCTCCGGCGGCGTCACATCCGGATACGAAGACGCGTAGTGCAGCGACCGCAGCGTCGCGTCCTCGGACAGCACGCACAGCACGTGCTCGAACGTCCGGTGCAGCTCGGTGCGGCGCTCGCGGTGGAACCTGCGCGCGCTGCACTCGCGGACGTGCGCGACCGTCGCGTCGGCGCCGACCGTCTTCACGCCGCAGAACGAGCAGAAGAGGAAGTCCTGCGCCTGCGGAGAGAGCGCGCTGGTCGCTCGCCCCGCCGACGCGGAGCTCGAGTAGAACGACGCGGCGCGGACGTTGCTGTCGACGCCGCGACTCGACGAGAAGGAGCTCGAGAACGCGAGCTGCGTCTGTGGCTGCTGCGTCACGAAGCCGTCGGGTCTGCGGGACACGCAGGAGCAGTAGCAGCTGGTCAGCGCACAGGCCGCGAGCCGCGCAGGCGACGCGAACGCACCTCTTCCAGGACGACTCGCGCGTGCGCCGGTTGTAGTAGTACACGCGGCCTCTCGCGGTGTACGCCTCCTGCCATTCGTCCTCACCGCCCTCCGTCAGCGCGCTCATGTTGCTGAGCGTGAAGTTCGAGCGCTGGAAGATCTGCTGCTGCTGCTGCTGCTGATCGGACGCGGACAAGCGGCTCTCCTGGAGCCGCGAGCCGCCGTTCAGCCCGTCGTCCCCGCCCGCCTCGTCGCCGCCGTCGTTCTCGCTCTCGGGGTACTCGTCACCGCCGCCCTCCTCCTCATCGCTGCGGTCGTCGTATCTGTCGCTGCCGCGAGCGAAGCTACCGTCGAAGCCGCTGCAGTCGTCGGTGTGCTGCGTCGTCGCGTCCTCGCCGCGTTCCTCGGCGTCGTGCTGCTCGTCCGCCAGCGCGTCGTCGGCTTCAGCAGCAGTGACGCGTGTCACCTCCGCGTGCTGCTCTGTCGATGGCCACCGCGCTTCCATCGCCTCGTGGACGATGTCGAAGTAGAACGTCTTCCCGTCGGCGCCGTCGTCCACCGCCCATTGCTCTCGATGGTCGTCGTCGTCGTCGTCGTCGTCGTACTGGTCGTCGTCGTCCAGCTGCTGACCGCCAGCGCCGCCACGCTGCAGCTCGTCCACGTCGCTTTCTTCGCGCAGCGCGTCATCGTCGTCGTCGTAGTGGCTCGCGCCGCCGTCGACGCCGTTCAGGATGCTCAGTGCCGCGCGGATGCTCTCCCCCTCGACGCGCTCGCTGCTCTCCTGCGTCGACGCCGCGCTCTGCCACTCGGCGGCTGCGGCTGCGCCTGTACCTGCCGCCAAAAGCGCCGTGTGCTGCCTGCGGAACTGGAACTCTAGCAGCTCGTCATCGTTGTCGTGGTCGTGGTCGTGGTCGTGGTCGTGGTCGTGGTCGTCGTCGTCATAGTCGTCCTCATCGTCATGGTCCTCCTTATCGTCCTCCTCTTCCTCCCGCTCGTCGACGCGAAGGCGCTCGTCGCCATCGCCGTCGTCGCTCGATCCTGCGTCGTGCTCCTCGTCGTCGTGGTGCTCGTCGCCGTACGCCGCGTCGTAAGAGGCGACGAAGCGCCAGCTCGCATCGCCGCCAGCAGCTGCTGAATCGTCGTCGTCGTCGTAGTCGCTCTCCGAGCGGATGGAGCGCGACGCCATTGCCGCCTGCAGCGTCAGCAGCACGTCGCTCGCGGGGATCTCGCCCACGCTCAGCTCCGCGTCGCCCATCGTCGCCGATGGCTCACCTCGCCGCCCGCCTACCTCTTGCATCTGCTGCATTCCCGCGTTTACTTTTTGAATTGTGTATTTTGTTCGTTTGTTGCCTTTCTACATAAAGTCTCACTACTTTCTCCACTTTGCTTAGTAAATTCGAATACCATGATGGAATCGCTCGAGACAGAGGTTCGCTTCCTCTGAGGTTCCACATGCAGCTGGAGCGGCGGCGAGCCGTCGCGACGATCGAGTCGCGGCGGTGGAAGCGTCGCGATGGATGGATCGGAGGCCTGATGGATGGCCTGCGGGGTCCCGCGAGCCTCAGTCGATCTTCCGCCAGCAAGCATGAAGCTACCGATGGCGCTGCTGCTGCTGCTGCTGCTGCCGCTCGCGCGCGCCACGTTCGTCGAGTTCCGGCGCGACCTCGCGCGCTCATATGCGAGCGACGGGCTTTTCCGCTCGGACGTCACGGACACCGTCGCGGACGTCGCGTGGCTGCAGAGCTACCGCCGCACGGACGCGATCGGCGCCACGAACGGCGGCTTCCCACCTGTGGCCTGCGCGGAGGTCACGAGCGAGAGCAGCAGCGCCGCGAACGTCGTCACCGTCGTGGTCGGCATCTCGTCGTGCCTCTCGGACGCGACGCTCGCCAAGATCAAGGACTGGGTCGCGGCCATCGCAAAGACCAAGCCCACGTGCTGGCGGAGCGACGCGAGCGCGGCGCTCAAGCTCAAGTTCGTGCTGCACGCATCGCCGTGCGCGGTCGGCTCAAACGAGAGCGCCTTGACGCGCAACAAGCTCTCGCGGCTCGACGGCTTCAAGCCATTCGGCTCGGTCGCCGCCACGCTGCCCTCCGCCAGCGACGACGTCACCGCCGCGGTCATGTTCTTCGCGGACGACGGCTCGGGGCCTCTCAAGGACCTGAGCGCGTACCGGACGCTCACGGACTACGAGGAGAAGGCCAAGGTGCCGCTCGCGTACAACTTCCAAGTGAACGAGCTCGCGACGCCGTCGCCGCCCGTCGCGAATGCCAAGTACCTCTCGAGCATCAGCGAGCTCGCCAAGCTCGCGCTCTTCACGCCCGTGACGCGCTACGCGTGCGCCGCGAAGCTGCCGAACAGCAAGCCGGTCCCGTTCCTCGACGCCACGGGTGCCAAGCAGTGCATCTGCACGTGTCCGAGCGGCTACGAAATGGCGCAGGCGAGCGGCAAGCTGAGCTGCCAGCAGATCAGCAGCACCGTGAGTGACGCGGCGTGCGGCACGTGCATCTGGGATGTGTTCGGGCCGCTCAAGTTCGAGGTGACCGAGGCGCTCAAGACGTGCGAGCTGGCGCCGCTGCTGGCCGCGTCGGGGATGCCCATGCCGTTCCTCATGACGGTGAACGTGAACGAGGGTCGCGCCGTGGACGCCTCGCGCCAGCTCACGTTCGCGGCCACGCCGCAGCTCTCGCCCGTGTACAACGGCGACGACATCGCGAGCTTCCTGTTCGCGCAGCAGAAGCTCTCAGGAGGCAAGTTCGACCGCGACGCGCTGCTCCTGCGCCGCCCGCTGCAGCTGCCGCGCGCGTACAGCGGACCGCCGAAGTACACGCCGACGGGCGGCGCGACGAAGACGAGCGCGAGCGGGTGGTCCCAGTACCAGGCGGCGCCGCTGGCGAGCTTCAGCAAGCTCCCGTTTGCGGGCTTCGGTAAGTACAAGCTCTCGGCGACCGCAGCGGACAGCAGCCACCGCGACTCGTGCACCGGGTGCCTCACTGTCGTGGACCAGTACCGCCCGAGCGCCACGACGCAGTGCCCCGCGCCGTTCAGCGACGCCGGAGCGGCTGGCAGCAGCAGCAGCAGCAGCAGCCTGCCCACCGCCGAACTCACCGGCGCGAGCGTTGCGAGAGCCGACGCGAGCGTGCAGCAGGTATTCGCGTTCCAGAGCAACGCCACGAACGACGCGTGCAGCGCGAGCAGCCGGTGCGATGACGAGCTCTTCGAGCTGCGCGACTTCTTCTCGGCCAAGTTCGCGACGGGCGGCGGCAGGTTCGCGGACGCCCGCGAGTGCTTCGCGCCGAAGCGCGTGTGGGCTGACTTCCTTGGCGCCGCGGCGGCGCAGCAGCTGCTCTTCGCCGACGGCCGCAAGCTGCAGGCGGACGTCCCCACGAGCGCGCAGCAGTGCACGCGCTGCTGCCGCGTGAGCGTCGCGCTCAAGGAGAAGTGGGTCGACTACCTCTGCGATGCGACGTACGACACGGAGCGCTGCGACGGTCGCGCCAGCGAGGCGTGCGCGTACACGCAGTGCCTCACGCTCTCGGGTCGCTCGGCGCTCACGGCGGACGCGCAGGTACGCGAGAGCGTCCAGACCGAGTCGGTGAACGTCATGAATGAGATCATGCGCAGCGACATCATGCCGAGCACGGCGGTGCATGTGCCGCCCGCGGTGATCCACCGCGCGCTCCAGTGCACGCGGTTCGGCGAGGCGGACGACGACTCGTGCCGGTTCCGCTCGACGGTGAGCGCGCTCGTGAGCACGACGGCGGCGTTCCACCCGGACTGGAGCAGCTACACGAGCGGGAAGGACGCCGCCGGCCTCGTGTCCTGGCGGTACCGAGTCGCCGGCGACCCCACGTGGCGGCTCCTGAGCGGCGCGAGCGCGGTCGAGCACACGTTCGCGCAGCCCGAGTCGCTCGTGTCGCTCGAAGCCTGGTCGCAGTGCGGCCTCGTGCGCGCGCTCACACTCTACGTCATCCTGCACGTGCACAGCCCCGAGCGCGTGTGCGAGCGCTTCGGCGCGATGTGGTACCAGGCATCGGTCGCGCCGCTCAAGGCCGTGGACACGCCGCTCTGCAACGTCCCAAAGAGCAGCTTCGTCGAGCTCACGTTCGACAACCGCCCGGGCTTCGGGGCCGGCGCCGGCGCCGTGGTGTCGCTGCGCTCGTCCATGACGCGCGTCGTATGCTCCGCAAGCCTCAACGCCCGCCCGAGCGTCGAGATCGTGCGCGTGGAGAGCCCCAAGTCCCTCGACGTCGTGCGCCGCTTCGCTGTGCAGCTGCAGACGCTGCCGTCCACCGCCGCGGCCACGACGCTCAACGTGACGTGCGCCTTCACGTTCGCCCGGTACGACAAGTCCACCGTCACGCTCGCGTGCTCGAAGAGCTTCGTGCTCAAGGATTGCGACGCTCCATGCGCGAGCGCCTCGCCGCTGGACGCGGCGTGCACTGCCGCCAGCGCTCTCGCGGCGTGCGCGAGCAAGCAGCAGCCGGGGCCGTACGAAGCGTGCGGCAGCGCCGTGATCTCAGCCACCAGCACGCAGACGCAACTCACACTCGCCAGCGACATGTGCTGCCAGTCGTGTGGCGTCGGCGTGCCGACCGCGTGCGTCGGAGTCGTCACCGTCCCGGGTGACGCGATCAACGGCAGCAGCGCAGGGCTGTGGCGCTGCGAGCCGCGGCCGCCGGGATTGGCGTCAAATGCGTACGCGTTCGCGAGTGCGGTGAGCGCGCACGTGGCGGCCACTTCGCCCGCGCTGGTGGCGGCGGTGGCGGTGGCGCTCGGGCTCGTGGCGACGCGGCGCCGCCAGCGCGCGCAGCAGCAGCAGCGTGCGCGCGCCGCGGAGCAAGCGGAGCTGGTGGAGCTGCTGGCGAGTTGAAGTGGACATTCCTTTCGTACATGATGCATGCGTGCACTCGGACCTCTCGAGCCTTGATCATTTGAAAACACCGGGACGCAACTTGGGTGAAATGCCCGACTACTATCGGCTGCTCAACGTCGCTCGGTGCGCGCGCGACGTGCGCTTCTGCTCCTGCTGCTGCCGCGATTGACATGGGCTGCTGCTGCAGAACGTCGTCCGCGAAGGAGATCAAGGACGCGTACTTCCGCCTCGGTAGGCGGCGGCGGGAACCCCGCAGTGTCGCGCGCTTCTCCCACTCAAACGCACTCGTTCGCTCGCTCGCTCTCTCTCTACCCCTCCGAACAGCCAAGACGCTGCACCCGGACGTGACAGGCAATGACCCAGTACGGCAGTCACCCCCTTCTCTCTGTCTCTCTCTCTCCATCGCTCGCCGGCTTACAATGCATACATACGCGCGTGCGGCAGTCGAAAGCAGAGCTCTTCAAGAGCGTGAGCGAGGCGCACGCGGTGCTCTCGGACCCGAACCGGCGGCGCCAGTACGACGCATCTCGCCCCGCACACAGCTTCCGCCCGCAGTCCACGGGCGGCGGCAGGATGCACCCGTACGCGGCGCAGGCGGCAGCGCAGGCGGCGGCGAGAGGCTACGACGGCGCGCCGGACTACTCTGCGCGGCGCATGTACGGTATCGACGAGGAGGTGTGGATCGCGCACCACTACGGTGTGCAGGCGCGGCGCAGCGGGATGCCCGGCCGCCACTACGGCATGCACATCGTCGAGGACCGCATCGAGGAGGAGGAGGAGCGCATCCGGCGGTACGCGCGCGTCGAGTTTGGCTGGGGAGGGAGGTGGATCGCAACAGCCTGCTGCTGACGCGCTGTCCCGACAGGCGGACGCAGCACTACAAGCTACACTCGTCCGCCGGATACTTCATGCGGCGCGACGCGCGCCTGCAGAAGCGCGCAGAAGAGCGCGCCGCCAAAGAGCGAGAGGCATCGCAGCAGCCGCGCAAGCCGAACGCCAGCGACGAGGACGCGAGCTGCGTCATCTCGTAGAACGCCAGTAGCCAGCACACGCGCACACGCACGTGAGGGAACTGCTTCGATTAGTACCAACACTTAGAGATCACCGCCGCTGTTGCTGTGTCAGCACTGTGCTGCCGCGCTCACGCGCAGCTCGCTCGCTCGCTCTATCGCTGCAGCAGATGCGGCAGCGCCTGCAGCCCGAGCGCGTACGAGTACAGCCGCGCGTCGATCGAGTCGCCCGTCGCAGTTCGGCGCTCGAGCAGCCAGGGCACGAGCCCGTCGAGCGGCGCGAGCAGCACCTGGATTATCTCGCCGTCCTCGAGGTGCTGCTGCCTGTCGGCGCGCTGGTCCTCGTGGCGCACCTCCATGAGCACCAGGCGACACCTGCCGTTCGTGATGCCCTGGTCGTTGACCATGGGCGGTCCCATGTGCAGCACGCGCGCACCGTCGAAGCCCGTCTCCTCGCGCAGCTCGCGGAACGCCGCGGTCTCCGGGGCTTCGTCGCCGTCGATGAGTCCCGCGGGGAGCTCGACGACCCACTTGCCCACGGGCGGGCGGAACTGCCGGATCAGGATCACGCGGTGCGCCGCACTTGCTTGCGTCAGGAACGGGAACACCACCACGGCGTCGCACGGCTCCTCTTCCCCCGCCACCTCGACGGTGCGGTCGGAAGTGGTCGCCGTCTCCCGCGCCGCCTCGACCGCGGACGAAGAAGGCGTCGGGTACGTGGTCGTGCGCTCGATGCCCATCCACTGCCGCTCGCGGCCGCGCTGGTCCAGGAAGCGGATGCGCTTCAGCCGCAGCCACGGGTTCTCGAACACCGCGTCCTCCGCGATGACGCGCGGCAGGCGCTCGGTGCCGTCAAGAGCGCGGGCGGCGCTCATCGCGCGGCGCGCAAGCGTAGCTCTTCGTTGCATCTCGGAAGAGATCGAGACGGTGACTCGAACAAAGTATGTCGAATTCTAAACCGATGGTGTTGGCTGCGTCAGTGATATGCTTCCTTCTTCTCGATCTGATCACTCGCTCGACACCTTCACACTCCGACTCGCTCACACGCGCGGCGACTCCACCACCAGCGGCACCTTGACGCTCGCGTGCACGTCCAAGTACGCGACTGCCACCGCGCGGATCTCCACCTCGTACTTGCCTGTGCGTATCAGTGGACACGCGAGTTCGAGGCATCCATCAGGCTTTGCTAACGCGAAGCCTCGAGCGGCTCGGCGTGCGTGCGCACCTGCAAGCCCCGGACCCTTGAACCCCATCTTCTGCGTCACCTGCTGCGAGAGATCCACACACTGCGCGCAGCCTCCGTCTCAATACAGAGCCACCGAACCACCCTCAGGAGCGACGCAAGCGCGCACCTTCCAGGCGGCAAACAAGCGGCTCGACGCCTTGTCCGAGACGATGAACCAGACGTGCTCCTTGCGGAACGGGCTCTTCGCATCGATCTCGTCGTAGAACGTGGACGCGAGGGGCGCCGCCTCGCCCGCCGCCACGTGCTGCCGCGCGAGGGTGAGCTGGGTCGTGATCCAGTCACCAGGCTGGATGTTCTCCTCGTCCAGCACGGTCAGCGACGCGGACTCGATGCTCAGCTGCGGCAGCACCGCGCCGTCGGCGAGCCGCGCCTGCTGGTCGCGCAGCGCGTCTTCGTCGGCCACGAAGCTGCCCTGCGCCAGGCTCGACAGCAGCGACAGCGCGCGCTGCAGCGTCAGCCCAGTGAAGCCGCGCTTGACCGAGTGCTCCGCCGCGATGCCCGCGAAGATCTGCCACAACCACAGCGCCAGGCGAGCAGTGAGGCGGAGCAGGTCGCAGGCGCAGCACCGATCGGCTGGGCAAGCGTACATCGATGAGGAACGGGAGCTCCAGCAGCACCTTGCGCAAGCGCGCGTCAACTGCAGCAAGAAGAACGCGCGTCAAGTGAGTTCGCGCGAGCACACGCGCACGCGCGCTCAGAGTGTCGAGGAACGCACGCCACGTCGGCTTGGGCACGCCGTGCAGCTTGTTGCGACGCAAGTACTGGTACAGCGCGAGCATGTTCTCCCTGCCACAGAGCAGCGCATTCGCTAAGACACCAGACGGCGGCGGCCAACGCAGCGTCACCGTATCGCCACCGCAGACGCGCTTGCTCGCACCGCGCGACGTGGTCCGGGTGCTTCTTGATCCGGCTGAAGATCTCCGCTGGGAGCACCTTCGCCGCCTCCATCTTCTTCACGAGCTTGCTGTGCGCCTGCGCGCGCTGCTGCGCCTCGAGCCTGTCCTCCGCGGTGTTCGGGTACGTGGTCATCTCGTCCGTCGCCAGCAGCAGCTCCACGATGTCGTGCACGCTCATCTTCTCCGCGAGCGAGTCCACGAGCAGCGCCGCGGTTTTGTTCGAGATCTGCGTGCGGTCGCGGCTGCCGCTGCGCCGGTGCAGCGTGTACCCGAGCCACGCGAGCCCGCCGAGCATGATTGCGAAGTACGCGAGCACGAAGAGCGAAGAACTGCCCGCGCTGGCGCCGGAGAACGTCGAGAGCAGCGCGAAGTCCATGAAGAGTGCCTGGCGGCCGTCCGGGTGACCGTACTTACGGAAGTTCTCCATGCCCTTCGGGTCCGTGAGCGCTTCATACGCCTTGGCCACGCGCGCGAAGCGGGTCGCCGCCTCGCGCTGGCTCTGCAGGTTCTTGTCCGGGTGCAGCTCGCGGCTGAGGCGGCGGTACGCCTTCTTGATCTCGCGCACACCCGCTGCGTCCGAGACCTGCAAGATCTCGTACGGGTCGAAGACGCCGGACGTGTCGATGCCCTGCAGCTGGCGCAGACACTGCGCGAGGAGCGCGAGCGCCACGGCGAGCCCCACAACGTGCGCCGCGAAGGCCAGCGAGCGCAGCTGCTTGGGCGTACGTAGCACGCGGTAGAGCACGAAGAGTGCGGTCGGCACGACGTAGAGCAGCAGCATCACGCACGCGAACGAGTAGAATGCCGCGTCCGCCTCTGAGGTCGCCATGCTGCGCTGCCCTTGCCGCCCTTGGCTGATCCGATGGATGGGGAGATCTGGAAGTGATGTGTCAAAGGATTTCAAAGAGTTTGTCAACATTTTAACTGCCTGCGCGATCGGCGTCTGGCTCGACGGCCTACAACCTGTAAGCCATTCGGGAGTGACACATCGATCCACACCGAGACTGAACTTGAACGTTTCAACAACCCCAACACAACGCGAGCTCCGCAGTCAAGAGATCTCTGCACAACGGCGCAGGCGCATGGTAGTGAAGATCCCCGCACGGCGGCGACGCCTCTGGCCGCGCCGCCAATGTGGTGATCATGTTGTTGTCTAAGAAATATCGAGTTTGCGAGGGTTCATGAATGCAGGAGTTTCGTTGCCACGAATAGCTTCAATCTACAGCGTCAAGAATACATCGCGGACATCCTCTCACTCTGCAATATCCGAAGCAACTCGCAAGCGAGCGAGCAGCCAGCAGGTATGGCGACGCCGCTCAAGGCGCTCATCCAAGAGCGGCTGCGCGCCAAGATCGTGCGCCAAGAGATCGACGGGGACGGGCTGCTGCCGACAACCGCCGGCGTTGATGCGGACGACCTCGCGGCGCTCAAGCGAGATGGAGTCTCGCTCGAACTCCAGCACGACAACCGGCACGGTGCTCCGCACCAAGAGGACGTGGTGCGCGGACAGCAGGGTGATCTGAGTTCGAACTCGAGTCACGACCACCATCACCGCCACAAGCATCACCACCACCGGCATCGCCACCACCACAAGAAGGATCACCACCACCACCACCACCATGAACACCAGCACGCCAACGGCCAAACCACTCAGCAGCGACAGCTGCTCGACTTCCACTCGTACGAGCAGCGCCACAAGAAGTTCGACGGGTACCTCCCGCAAGATCGCAGCTACGACAGAGGCTTCCACGCCGAGCGCTGCAAGACGCTCTACTACGAGCGAGAAGAAGCCACTCGAGGCGAGCTGGAGCAGATCCTCTCGCCGATTGCCTCGGCACAGTGGATCCACCAGCTCCGTCGACAAGAGACGGTTGAAGAGCGCGAACACGGGGACGAAGCGCGACTCTCGCACACAAGGGGTCGATTCGATGTAGACATCAGATCGTCTCAGCACGAGCGCTGTATCGACTCAGTGACCAGCGACGCTCGTCAGCAGCAACAACAGAACGGCTGCGGTCGCGCTTCTCGCGTGCACCTGATCGAGCAGCAATCGGAGACTCGCAGAGCGATCGCTCCTTCCCCGCAAGTCCCCACGGGAACTGCATTCGAGATGCTTAGGGAGATCCCTCCGGATGCGTACGACGCAGAGCTGAACCTCAGCAGGAGTCGACTGCTCCAAAGCGTTCACGAGCAGCAGCGATTGCTCTTTCACGAACACTACGATCCGCTGACGGACAACGAGCAGAAGCTATACTTGCAGCAGCTTCAGCAATCGTACCCTCGGTGGCAGGAACAGCAGAACCACCACCACAGCGGCGTTCCCGCGAGCTACAACATAAAGAGCTCAAGTCAACTGGCGACGCGAAAGCGGGACCACGACAACCTGATCGACGAGACGCAGAGCGGGTCAGCGGTCACCACGAACCAGCAGAACCAGCGAGCGCGGCGCCGATACTGCTCCGAGAGTCAACTCACCATCAACACGGACGTCGGTGGCTCTGAGCTGCAGCATATCCGGCAGCGCGAGCTCTTGCTGCAGCAGCAGAACGAACGGCTAGTTCGCAACGCGCTACACCACATCGACATGGTTACGAGTCCACTGGCAGCTGCCACCACCCTCGCGCCTCTGGTGTTTGCTGCCGCAACTTCGCCTCGGCTCGAGACCAAACGGAGCGCTCCGGGCAGCACGCAGCGCAAGCACAGTTACGCAGTCAGCGATACTGCGACGCTGCTCCCTGCGGCAGCTGCTTCATCCTCCTCTGCATCGAAAGCTCCGTCAACTCCTGTGGAAGTGGCGATGGTCGACGGGGGCTCGCGATCGCAACGCTCCGAGGCAGCCGACAACTGTAGCGATGGCGCATTGCGAGTGGGCAAGGGCAGCAGCTTCCAAGGCAGCGCTGGGAGTACAGACGACAGCAACGGCGACTGCGACAGCAGAGTGCCTGGCGGACTGCTGCTATGCCGCGTGCAAGCGACAGTGCTCTCACCAGGATGTCATCGTGCTGCAAAGGTGTGTGTATGTGTGTGCATGTGAGCAGTGTGACGATGGGGCTGTGCGACGCTAACGAGACGTGTTCCCCGCTACAGGCGTTCGTTGAGAAGCGGAGGAAGCGCACGAGCAACTCGACGCCGCGGACGATGGCCACGCATCGCTGGCTGCAGTCGATGGACCTCCACCATCCGACTAGCACCGCCGGCCACAGCCACGCCGGTGCCAGCAACAGCCCGCAACGCTCGTCGAGGGAGCAATTCGCAGAGGCTTCGCGGAGCGCGAGCGTGTGCTCCCACAGCTCGACGTCGATATCGTCGTCGTCCTGCTCCTCGTCGCCGTCCAGCGTCTCGCCGTGATTGACTCGAGCGTAGCCATCCTGCTGCCTGATTTATTAACTTGTTCTCAGTATGCAACGCGATCTTTTCTGCGGCCTTCTTCTCGTGGTCACACACCGCAACCTTCCGCAGTCATCGCAAGAGCTCAAAGAGCTCCAAGGCGCTGTCCGCCGCCTCTTCCATCACACCGGACGCCTCCATGCACGGCTGGGGCGTCACCCGCGGCATGAGCCACGCGTCGCACCTGAGCCGCTCGCGCCTGCCGCTCATGCACTCGTACGCGTCGTTGACGCACGAGTCGTCGCCGCTGCCGCCGTACGCACCGCCACTGTCCACGCCGGCGTCGCGCTCGCTGCCGCTGCAGATCCTGCTGGCGCTTTTCACGACGCTCGTGGTGCTCTCGTCCGTGCTGCAAGTCGCGGGGCTGCACGAGAGCCTGCACTACGTGGACGACCACCAGGGCTTCGGCGCCGCCGCCGAGCCGATGGCGCTCAGCAGCGCGGCGCACGACCCGCTGAACTCGGAGGTGTTCCAAGCGATCCTCGAGCGCCTCGACACCGACGTGGACTCCAGCGTATCGTTCTCGATCGCGTACAATGGTAAGCGCGTCGGCGACGGCGACTTCGTGCCGATGGCAGAGGTGCGTTGCGAGGCTGCAGCCATTCGCTCTCTTCCGTGCTCTTACCGACTTGCTCTGCATCCGGCGTTCAGGCGAAGAGCGCGCCATCGATCGCTGTGACCGACGGCGCAGCGCTCTTCACGTGGGTGCTTGTGGACGTGGACGCGCCGGACCCGGCGGACCCGTCGCACGCGCCGTTCCTGCACTACATCGTCTCGGACATCCGCGGCGACGGGTTGTCTGCGGGCCGTGTGCTCGTCCCGTACTACCCGGTGACGCCGCCAGTTGGCGCGCACCGCTACGTGTCACTGCTCTTCCGGCAACCAGAGGACGGCGGCGCGCCACGCGAGGCCGACGACGACGAGGAGCAGCTGAAGCGTCTCGGCGAGCAGCGCGCGAACTTCAACGTCGCCGCATTCGCCGACGGTCGCGCGCTGGTTCTCGCGCAGAGCGCGCACTTCTACTCGGAGCCGGAGGGCGGCAAGCGGCGTCTGCGCTAAGCGCTCCCATCGCACGCCAGCGACACACGCGAGTCTCGAGCAGTGAGCGTGCGTGCGGTTGAATGCATTAGTCTGTTGTCGCTGCGCGCTGCAGGTGGCGCACGATCTGTTGCTGGTGCGGCTGCAGCCGTGCGATGTCGCGCGCCGGCATGACGCGCACCCGCTCGTAGCGCCGCGCGAAGTGCGCGAGCTCCTGCTGCGCCGGCGGCAGTGCCCCCACTTGCGCCTCTGGCACGCGCGCGAGCTGCCGCAGCAGCGCGTGTTGCGGCGCCGTGAGTGCTCCGAGCCGCTGCCAGAGCTCGCTGCCTGCGCCGATCGGAGAGCTCGGCGTTGCCGCAGCTCTGACGTCCACCTGCCGATTGAGCTGCTGGATCTTGAGCAGCGCTTTCTTGCGCGCCAGCTGCACGAACGGCGTCACCGGCAGCGTGTTCTGCAGCCGCCGCGGAGTGTGTGAGATCGAGGCGCGCCTTCGCGCCGCAGAACAGTGCAAGGTGCTCGACCGGACGTACGAGCTGCGTGTCGATGTACTTTTCGGAGAGGAAGCGCGTGGCATTGGCGGCTGCGTGGCCTTCGCCGCTCGCGCACTGCAGCTCGGCGAGCTGCTCGACCTCGTCGTTGAGCTGCCGGAGAATGGTCTTCGCAGCCATGTCCGCCTCGCTGTTGCTGCGGATACGCTCGAGCACGACCTTGGGTGTGCCTGCTGCTGGCTGCGTGGCTGCTGGTGAAGGCGCCTTCGCGCTGAGCTCTCGGAGGCGCTGCTCGAGGCGTGCGCTGCTCTTCGAGCCGCTCAATGCAGCGAGAGGCGAGTTACCAGCTCGTCCTCCCGATGCTGGCGCCGCTAGCGATGGACAACACCTCGAGTCGTAGATGGTCTGCAGCGTCTCGTCCAAGATGCAGAGCGCGGATGAGCGAGACTGCAGCGCCGATCGCGCGTCGGATCCGCCGCTTGCGCACAGCTCGTCGCCGCCGTCAGCACCCGCGAACTGGCTCAAGTCCGCCGCGACGTCAAAGAGGCTCATGGCGAGTGCTCTTCCTCCTCGGGACGCTTCCGCTTCCTGATCTTCGCGCCTGTGCTTTGCGTGAAGAGACGCCGTATAAATAGGTGGCGACGGCGAACGAGCTCCAGCGCCGACGATGGCGGCGCTCATTCCGTCGCAGAGCACCAGCCAGCGAGCGAGAGAACCAGCATGTCGACGCTCACGTCCTCGCAGCTGCACGTGAAGCGCAGCTCGACGCGGCTCCACGCGCCACCGGGCGGCGTCTCTAGCATCTCGTTCGGTACGTGGCGCTGCTCTCCTGCAGCCAGGAGACCGCGGGAGGTTCACGAGTGGGCTGGGGGTGGATGCACAGGACCTGGAGGACTCGGGACGGTCGAGGAACCAGCGGAGGGCGACAAGGCGGCGAAGAGCGCGGACCCGGCAGCAGCGCCGCCGTCGCGAATGGGCGGATACGCTCCCAGCTACAACAGCAACAACAACGCGGGCTACGACTACGCGTCGCCGTCATCGTCGTACCAGCAGCGCTCTGGAGGGACAGGAACACCCAGAGGCTACGGCGGCTCAACTCCGGCATACGATTACCCCAGCAGCAGCGCCGGTGGTAGCATGTGGGGACACCACCAGCAGCAGCAGCAGCCCTCGGCGAGTGCAAGTGGGAGGATGGCACTGACGTCGGGAGGAGGATCGCAGTTCGGGTCGATGCCAGCAAGTGCGGGGCGGCCGCTCTCCGGCGCCAGTGCGTGCTCGAGCCGCAGCTGGGGCTCGCAGCCGCCGCTCACGTCCTCGAAGCGCGACCAGAACTGGGAGCGCAAGCGGCGGCAGTGGCTGGCGCGGAAGAACGGAGGTGGCGATGGCAGCGGCAGCTACCACCGCCCAGGGTCGACGATTGGGATGGCGCCGCCTTCGTCGTCGTTCTCTCCGTACCTCCCGCCGCCGCCGATGACCGCGGCTGCTCCGTTCGGCGGCGGCGGCAATAACCCGTGGGACGACGGCGGCGCGCCGTCCTCGCCGCTCTCCAAGTTCGTGCACCAGCAGAGTCAGAAGCAGAGCGGCGGCTTTGGCGGATACGCGGCTGACTACGAGCGTATCGACACCGCCGCGCCGTCGCCGCCGCCACCGCTGACTGTCTCCGGGTACCCGCGCGACAGCTACCACTGCTACAGCAGCAGCAGCAGCAGCGGCGGGTACCCTCCGAGCCGAGGAGGCTCTACAAGCGGTGGTGGTGCAGCCCTGTCGCAGTTCGCCCAAGCACCAACGCCGATGGGCGGCTATGCGCAGCCGGCGTCTTCGTTCACTGCGACACCCGCGAGTCGCGGCGGTCAGCCAGCTGCTGCCGGTGGTGGTGGTGGCGGCGGCGGAGCTGGTGGTGGCAATTGGCCGAATCGCAATGTGTCGTCGGGGGCGGTGACGACGGCGACGGCGCGGCAGCCGCCGGGCGGCCACTCGAACTGGTCGCCCTTCGGCTGAGCGCGAGTACGTCGAGTGTGTCGAGCAAGAGAAGCGCTGCTGGTGCAGGGAGGAGGAGGAGGAGCGCAATAAATATTGGGAGAACAACTCTGTGCTAGGTGTGTGTGTACTGGGTGGCTGCATACTGCCTCCACCTCCCATGCTGACCTGGCTTGTGGTCGGCTTCACCCACAGCAACAGCAGCAGCTGCGCGAGAAAAGGTCGCCGCGAGAGAGTCTCCCAGAGACCTCCGGCTTCGCGCGCGAAGTGGCCGAGAAGAGGACTCCGACCTCAAACTGCGCTGCTGCTGCTCTCCCCGCTTGTCTTTCCACCTCTCGCCACTTGCCAGAGTCTTGTCCGAAGGAGTCGGGCTGGACTGGAGGCTCGCGAAGGGTCCGCTTGGCTGGGAGAACCGGTTGCCCCTGCTGCTGGTGACCATGACGATCACGACTCGCGCTGATCATGTCTCCGACAGACGACTGCGGGTGTCGGTGGGTGTCGAGACAACGAAGCGAGACTGAGCCGGGTGCTGCCCGAACTGGCTGGGCGAGAGCGCTATGCCGGACGCTCGGCGTTCGGAGCCCCCTGGAAGCGCTTGCCGCCGTGCTCGCCTGTTGGTCCTGGAGTACTGGAGTACTTGGGGATGTGGTCGGAAGAAGTTCACTGGAGTGACCTCGGAGTCACCCGCCGCCCGCTCACCGGTTCGGGTTCACTGGCAGCATGAAGAGCGACGCAAACGCCTGGCGCTTGTCGAACTGGAAGCGGGCGAGCAGGTCCGACTCCGGCGCGTCCGCGACCGCGTCCACGAGCATCATGGGCTCGGCGGCGGCGAGCTGGAGCTTCTTCTTGAACTGGAGCGCCGTGAGGCTCACGGCGTCGCACTCGACCACAGGGAGCGTGTCGCGCGAGCTGCGGCGGATCGCCGGCAGGCACTCGTCGAATGCCGCGAGTCCGAGGCGGTCGTAGTTGTTCGCGAACCGGTCCACGACATCGAACTGCGGGCAGTCGTAGTCGTCCATCACGGCGGCAGATGTCGAGGATGACACCGACAAGGAAGAGGAGCCGATGGCGCTGCTGATGCCGTTTACCGCGGCCGCACCAGCGTCCAGGCGGAACGCGGCGAAGAAGCCCTCGCTGAGCTCCTCGAGGTCGCTGAAGTCCGAGTCGACGATCACGTCCACGACGCGGCGCGAGCGCTTCGCGCGGCTGTTGAGGTAGTGCGTCTGCTGACCTGTTCGGGGGCTGCTGGTTCTGGCTGTGGTGGTGGTGGCGGCGGAGCACTCGAGCGCGCGCAGGTCTTCACATGCACGCGAGCGCTTCATGGACGCATACACGAGCGAGAGCGAGTACGAGGTGAGGTGGTGTCCTTGGCGGCGGCGGCGTTCAGCCGTTCAGCGTTCCGGCGTGAAATTGCGAAATGGTTTGCCGCTTTAGCCTCGTCCGTCGTCGCAGACTTTTTTTGCTATTTTTCACTTGGCGTTTGTATGCAAGTGTGTGGTGTGGCGCTGGTGTGTGGGACGAGAACGCGTTAGGAGAAATCAAGCAAACGCGGCGGCAGCCAGGCGCTCGGATCACGCACGCTGATTGGTCGACGAACCTCAACTTAAACTGCAACATCGTTTTTTTTCATTTTTTAGATGTTTTTAACCGAAGTGACTGTTAAGAATCGCGTTAAAAAGCATCGGACACCAGGAGATGCGGCCACACAATGGACGGGTGTTGCTTGATTGATTTCGTCCAGATGGAGTGCATCGCAGTGCAGTGCGGTGCGGTGCGGCGCCGAGACGGAGGCAAGAAGGCGAGTAAGCGAGAAGGCGAGAAGGCAGCAGTGCGGTTGGTGCCGCTCACACCCTTTGGGCGTCGCAGGACTCGAGGCACACTGCGGCGAGATCCCCTGGCTCTTTTTAACAGCGTCCACGAAACGTTTCCAATACGCTCAAACCAAACAAACACGGGTTTCAGAAACGCAAGAACCGCCTCACATGCATGCAGCAACGATCTGCCTTGTTGTTGTTGTTGTTGTTGTTGTTGTTGTTGTGCATGGAGCGAGCGCAGGGTCGGTCGACGTTGACACTGACATTCTGGTATTGCGCCGCGCTGACTGCTCGACAGAGACAGCAGCAACAGCAGACCAGCAGAGCAGCAAACGGCAACACTGCCGCTGTCGCCGTCGACGACTCGACAAGCTCGAGGTCGAGTCAAACACGCGCTCACGAAAAAAGGATCCGACGTGCGAGCGAGCGAGTGAAATACAAAAAAGGTGTAGGAAACAAAACGCAGTGTGGGACCGACAGCGCGAGGCGTGAAGGGGTGCGAGCGAGCTCGGAGTCGAGGACGTGCTTTCGTTGTGGTGGTGGTGGTGGTGCTGCTGTTGTTGGTGGTGTGCGTCCAGCGCAGCAGCAGCATGCCCGCTTCGAGCAGTGATGAACACGGTGTCCACTAAAAAACGTATTGGAAAACCTTTTGGAAAAAAGACCGGCTTCAACTGACGCGAGCGAGCGAGCGAACTCGAACGCGAACGCGAACTGGCTGCGATCGCACGGCGCTCAACTTTCTCTCTCTCACATACGCACCGCTCGTGCACACATGCATTGCACATGATCGCAGTGGCGGCACTCCAGGACGACACCAGCAGCAGCAGCAGCACGACGCTCAAGCCTCAAAGACTCCCGAGCTCGCTGCGACGACGAGCGTCTTTTTGCTAAGCGCTCCGACTTGTTCGTCCACTTTCTGGGATCCCCGAGCCCTAGGCCGCAGAGACAGGACCATGTTGAAGTCGCCGAGCATACTGAGCGCAAGTTTGAACCGCTGAGTCGCAAAACGCGGAGGTGACGCACCGCCTTCGAGATGCAACTCGAAAGGAAGTCGGAGCTCGCTTGCTCGTTCGCTCGCCAAAGGCGAACCATGATGACCGGAGTAGAAGGCGGCTGGTGCGAACGAGCTCGAGCACGTCCGGCAGCTTCCGCCGCACGTGAAGGATCTCGCGCGAGAGACCACGAACTGCAAGAACTCGTGGCAACACCAGCGAACAGCGCGCGTGACGCTCGGACGTCGCGAACTCGCAACACACCGCCGCCTTCTTAGCCACCACCGCAACGACTCCGACACTATTTCTCGCTGCCTTCGCGCCTCGCCAGGAACGCAGCGAGCGCGGCGTGGCCAGACGCGAGCGCGACGTCAGCGGCGCTGCAGCCGTCGGCGTCCCGCACGCCCGCCAGCCACTCCGCATCGCTCACCAGTGCCTCGACGCTCTTTGCAGGGTCACCGACCAGCTCTTCTAGCAGCGCGGCATGGCCAGCGCGGGCCGCGACGTGCAGCACGCTCTCGCCGCGCTTCGTGAGCGCCGAGAGGTCTGCACCCGCCGCTGCCAGCGCGCGCAACACCCCTGTTGTGCCGGCGTGCGCTGCGCAGTGCACCGCCTGCCAGCCCTTGTAGTCCGCGGCGCCAACGCTCGCGCCGTGGCGGAGCAGGAGTTGGACGAGCGTCACTGCATCTCCCCCCTCTTCTCCGCCCTCTCGCGGCACCACGAGCGCTGCGAACAGCAACGGCGTGCGCTTGAAGAGCCGCTTCTCGATCGCGTCCACGTTCGCGCCGCGTTCGAGCAGCGCTTCGGCGGCGCGCACGTGGCCACGGTCGCTCGCCCAGTGCAGCGGCGTGAGCCCGTACTTGTCGCGCGCGTGTAGTTGCGCGTGGTCGGCGTCCAGCAGCGCGGCGAGCGCCTCCGCGCGGCCCTCGCGCGCGGCCTCGAACGTCGGCGTCGTGTCCAGCTCGGCGTGGAGGTCGTCGAGGCCGCCGCCGTGCTCGCGTTGGGTCGTCGTCGTCGTCGTCGCCATCGGTCTCCTTTGGCGCTTTGTATTGGGATACTGGAAGCAAGTCATCGTGATGCCGAACTCGCTCTTTGGGGACGAATGAACGAACGGCCGAGGTCCATTACTATCGCTGGTCGCGCAGGAGCAACCAAACGTGTTGGATAGATCCCCGCCGCGATCAGCATCCAGGCTTGGCCCCTCTCCTCTCTCCTCTCTCCACCATTTTCGCTCATCCAGCGCTCCGCAACGCGGATGCTGCCAGTGCTGTTGGTACGGGAGCAAATATTTGGCGAAGCCATGTCGACCATGTCGACCATCGGTGTGCTTGGTGATCCTGTACCGCGTCAGGTTGTACACGAAAATTCAGCGTCCTCTCGGCCACCCGAAGACACTCGCTGTCACGAGAGTAGCACTCCCTACACCGAGCCTCCAGCCTCCAGCCTCGTGCTCGAGAAAATTTGAATAGCTCACCTCGTTCGCCTCTCGCTTGCTCAACCTCGCCACATGCGACTCGCCTCTCGCTTGGTCACCCTCCCCGCTGCCCCACGAGAGCGCTCTCGAGCGCGCGCAGGAAGAAGCGCGAGTCGCGCGCCTGCGAGCGGATTGCGAACTCGCTCAGCGTGGCGGCGCGAGACGGATCCCCCGTGCTGCTGCTGCTCTCAACACGAGTGCACTCGTCCAGCAGCACCGTCACGCCCCGCTGTTGCTGCTGCTGTTGGTGCCGACGTCTGCCGCGTCCATCATCGACGCGCTTCAGTTCTGTTTGCGTCGCCAGTGCCCCCTGTGCCGCGGAGAAGAGATGCGAGCTGTAGCCCGCTGGTGCCTCGTGCTGTGAGAGCGTCACGCGCGTGCACATCTTGAGCGCGGCGACCGGTCCGGCGTCGCCCGGCGCCACCGCCAGCGGCTCCAGCGCGCTCCAGCCGCACTCGTGTAGACACAACAGCGGCGGCGGCAACGACGACTCCGCCGCGGGCGAGTGATTCTCGCTGCTCCGATGTCGTGGCGACAGCGTGCTACGCGACGACCACACGTTCACCACGCGGTCGCGGGACAGCTCGTCAATGCGGCGCATCGCGACGGCGCCGGAGATCTCGTGTGGTGCGCTGTTCCAGACACACGCGGCGCCGTAGCAACCGAAGAGCTCACTGGATGCCGCGTCAAGTGTCTGGGCGGATGGATAGAGAGACCGAGTCAGAAGGAGAATTGCCCGCACAACGACCGAGCCAGAGTGCGAGAGAGAGAGAGAGAGAGAGAGAGCAACAGTGTCACGTCCTTCATCTGACGACGCCGCCGACACCACTCCCAGCTCCAGCAGCTACGATAGCCAGACGCACCGTGTACGCGCCGCTGTACATGCTCTTAGAGCCGCGGCAGAAGAACTCCCACATCGTCGCGCTCGTCTCCTGAACGCTGAACGGGAGCACCCACATCTCTGCGACCTCCACGAACAGGCCGCCGTCGCTGCTGTTGCAGCTAAGCCCGACTCCTGACGCTCGCGGGTGGTGGCTCAGCGCGCCGATCCGGATCCGTCGCAGCTCGCCGGTGGCACAGCGCGCAAGCCCTGTGTCCTCGAGCACGCAATCCACGTCGTGGCTCTGCGCCTCGAGCGCCGCGAACAGCGAGCACCGTACTCGCTCGGCGTCTGCCAGCGAGACACTCGGACGTGGCGCGATGGCTCCGTGCAGCAGCTTCTTCCTCTGCTCGCAGACGCGCCAGCTAAGCTCACCGCGATGCCAGTACGCACACACACACTCGCTCTCGCGCCGCACCAGCATATCTGCCGCCCTGGCGAGCAGTCTGCGCAGCGCCGCCTCTAGCTGCAGCTGCTGCGTCACCGCATCGCGCAGTTCGCCGCGCCGTCTACGAGTGCGCGCGAGCTCCAACAGTCGCTTGTGTCTGCGCAGCTGCTCGTCGCTCCACCGAGCGGCACTGCCAGCTCCGCGGAGTGTCGCCAGCTCTCGCTCCAGAGTGGCGATGCGGTCGCGCAGGAGCCCATGCTCGCTCGACTTCCTGAAGATCGGCATCAAGTCTCTGCTCCGCTAAAGTGCGCGACAAAGTCTTGGAAAAAACTACTTTCCAATACTTATATCTTGGAAAATAGTTTTTTCCAAGACTTTTGTCGCGCATTTTATATATTCCCGGATGTGCTACATCCGCGAAATAGCCCAAAATGAGTCTCCATTTTGGGAGAATAGTACATAGACTGTACAAATTGACTGAAATTGCCACGTCGTTTGCTCGATCCTTTTGTATTGGGATAACGGCTTGACTCGAAGTTTGTATCGACGCCGTGTCGCTAAAAGTCTGCATTTTCTAAACCCAAACGCAGTACACTCACAAATAAAAAGCATTTACCTCCACGATATCGTAATTTTTGTGATAAACCCAAGCGTCCCTAATGCCGCACTGCGGCATTAGGGACACTCTGTTCCGGGTTATTCGCTGGAAGCGCAGTACTCACAAAAAGTCTGCCGTAGGCGAGCGAGAGCGGGACCATGATGGCGCTCGTGTCGGAGGACGAGCTCGCGAGCGCGCAGCAGTTCATCGAGAACGCGCTCGACCTGAAGCTGAAGGTGCGCGCGTGCCTGTCGCTGTCCCGCGCCCCTCGGATTGCTCGCCCCAGCGGCGCTAAGCGCCGCCTGGCCGCTGCAGGGCAACAGCCCCACGCACGAGTTCCTCGCGCGGCAGCTCGCGGACGCGGACGGCAGCGCGAAGGCGGCGGGCGCGCGGCGCGTGTCCCTGGCGCTGCCGCGCTGCATCTCGAGCCACGCACTGAGCGAGTACGTGGCTCGAGAGAGTGACTGCGACGTGGAGTGGGTGCGCGTGGCGGCGCGCGCGCTGCCGCAGCTGCGCACAGTCTCCAAGGCGAAGCGCGAGCGCAAGCGCGGCGCGCTGCTGCTTAACTGCGCGCGCCTGGCGCCGACGAATACGCGGCTGGTGCTGGGCGACCGAATCGCGTTCATTGGCGCTGAGACTGGTGGTGGAGATGGCGAGCAGCAGCGCGAGCGACGTCGCAGGTGCCTCGCAGTGTGCGTGGCGCAGGGTCTGCGCGTGGTGTATGACAGCGCTGCGCTCGCGGTGGTCGTCAAGCCGGGTACTGGCGCTCGTCCGTGAACCAGGTGCTTCTGCTGTCCACTCACATCAACTTCGCCGCTCGTGGACAGCGGGCGTTCACGTCAAGGGCCGCGGTGTTCGCACGGTCGAGAATGCACTCCCGCTGCTGCTGCAGCCACCGCCGTCGCTCCTGTTAGCGCAGGTCACGGAGGCGGGGGAGATGCCACCGCGCGCGGTGCACCGCCTGGACGCGCGCGTGGGCGGCGTGCTGCTCGTCGCCAAGACACGCGAGGCGGAGACGGTTCTCGCGGCGCAGTTCGAGAGCCGTCGCGTGCTCAAGCAATACCGCGCGATCGTCGTGGGGCGTGTGGATCCAGACGGACTGGCGTCCACGGGCGGGTTCCCAGGCGCGTCTCAGTTGCTGCGAACGGTTGGGGGCGTCGTGCGTCTCGTTGACGCGTTGGTGGGCGGCAAGCGCTCGTGCTCTGCGGTGCGAGTGGTGTCGTACTCGAGGAGGTACGGAGCTTGTGCGCTGCTGGTTCCTGGTGCGACCGCCGTGTAACCTAACAAGAGGTGCTGCGTGCCTGTCTGTTTGACTCCCGCGCCAAGCGAACGCTACGGGTGGCTCACAACCGTGGACTTGTGGCCGCTCACCGGCCGCAGGCATCAGCTGCGCGTTCACATGGCACACATCGGACACCCGATCGTCGGTGACGACTTGTATCACCACTTGGACAGCGCTGTCGACTGCGGTGTTGCGATCGACGAAGCTGGTCTCGAAGGTGCTCTCGACGACTGCGACGGAGACGAAGGCGACAACAGCGAGAGCGAGGGCTCTGGCGCGAGAGGCGTCGTGCGCGGTCTCGGGCTCTTCCTCTTCGCGGTCGGCGTCCAGTTCGACGACTGCCAGGGGAACCGCCGGAGCTTTGCGGTCGCCGAGCCGCACAAGTTCGCGCGCTTCCGACACTTCTGCGCCTACAACTGGGGGAAGAGGAGCGAACGGGGACATGCAGAATGAATTGGCTGTCGCTGCCGCGAGACCCACTCGAATTGCGCCTACCCTACTTCCTTATTGCTACTGCCTGCTGCTGGCCGCGCTGCGTCCGCCGTCGCCGTCGCCCGCGCCGCAACCTACGCCTACTCTACACTGGAGCGCCACGCACATTCGTCACTTTCGATACCACCCAGGAACTGAACTGGTCGTCGCCGCTGTCGCCGAGCTCGCCGATCCGCCGATCTCAGGAGTGCTGTTGCCGCACGGACGACGCGTCCAGCGCCTGGAGCAGCTGGCGCGCGGTCGGTCGGCAGCGCGGGTCCGGGTGGAGGCATCCTCGGACGATCCACTGCGAGAGGTTCGACGCCGGCCGCGTGTGCGAGAGCTCTCCGGTATACCGCGCGAGGCTCTCCTTGGCGTCGTCGTGCGAGCTCTTGTCGCTGCAGATCGGGTGCTTCCCCCAGAGCATCAGGCAGTACACGATGCCGACCATCCAAATGTCCGCCTTCTCGGCAGTACCTCCGCAGTTCCCAAAGCTCGGGCGGAAGCACTCTGGCGGGAGGTACCGCAGCGTACCGACCGAGGACGACGAGATCGGCTCGTTCACGTCGCGCGCCAGATCGAAGTCCGTCAGCTTCACGCACTCGTCCTCGGTGATCAGGATGTTCGACGGTTTCACGTCGTAGTGGGCGATCTCCATCTAGCACGCCATCCCAGTGCGCAGAACAGCAGCACATCCAAGTTGGAACGACGCAGTCGATGCAGCTGCACAGAATGCCTCCGTGGCGATGCCAAGCAGCAAAGCATGCGCACCTCGCTGTGGAGATACTCGAGCGCCTTCAGAAGCTGAAACAGCACCTTCAGAGCCGAGTTCTCGTCAAAGTGCTCGTAGATCTGCGCATCACAAGTCCCAGGCTGGCATCAGTGCACACAGCGCATCAGCGCTGAGCGAAACAGTCGCGCTCACCTCGATCAGCTGTTGCAAGTCCGTCTCGACGCTGTCGACGGTGAACGCCGTGTAGTACTGCTGCCGGTACTCGATCAAGTACGCCGTGCTCCCGACATTCACGATGTTCGGGTGGCTCAGCCTCTGCATCCGCAGCGCAGCAGCAGCACACAAGACATCTTGTTACTCGCGTCACACAATCAATCGTCCACGCAGCAGTCATCATGACACATCCGTACGCTGTGGGTGAGGTGCTCGTGCTGGGCGTGCTTGACAGACGTCGACAGCTTCAGCGCGCACGAGCGCTTGTTGTCGGCGTAGTCGATCACGGTCCACACCTCGCCGTTTCCGCCTTTCCCGAGCAGGCGAACGAGCAAGAAACGATTTCCCAGGATGGGGAACTTGGAGAACACCGAGTCTAGAGGTATACACGCACGCATGCAAGCAAGCAAGAGGGCGGAACACGTGAGTCGATGAGCGAGTGCGCGAGACGAGCTGGCTTCAGCGCAAGCAGCTCACTTTTCTCCAGTCGGGTCAGCATCGCTTCTTGCTTGTGCTTCATCTCCTCGCGCTGCAAGTGTGCAGCACACAAAGTCAGCCTCGGTGCCAATCCCTCGGCCCAACCGAACAGCCACGTACACAGAACTCGCGGTAGACTTCGCCGAACTGCGCGCGCCGAGCCCTGTACCACGCTGCGTCACCGTCCGCGATTCCCTGCAGACGCCGCGCTAACATCAGTGGAATGCCGCCATCGCCTCGAGCTGGACCAAGCATTCTCGCGGTACCTCTCGGTAAGTTGCTTCGTGGAACCTCTTCTCGTGCATGATCGCCTCCCTGCGCTTGCCGGGGTGGAACATGAGGCGACTGCCGAGCACAGGCACAGAGACAGTCATGGATGTCAGCCCCGCTCTTGGCCGTCACCGAATCCGAACCAGGGGCCAACGCACTTGTCCCGCATCTCGAGCGACCCCCACTGCGGCTCGCGTTGCTGGATCGCAAAGTACCGGTGAAACACCTTCTCCTGGATCCCCCAGCGCAGGATCTGCCCGCACAGAGTATCGTGCGTGTGTGTGTGTGTGTGTGTGTGTGTGAGTTCGAGCCTCACTTGCACTTCGCGCACAGGAGCAGCCGCACGCACCTCCATGTCGTCGATCTCGGTCTTCGTCGCGCGGTACTGGTAGAGCTTGGGCGGCTGCAGCACCGTGTCGCCGAACGGACTCTTGCGGTCATCGTCCGAGTCGCGCTCGAGCGAGCTGGTGCGGTACACGAGCGTCATCTCCTCCGGCTGCGTGGCGTCCTGCGTCGGGTTCATCACCGGCGTGATGCGGCCCGAGATCGAGTAGTCGCCCGCGCGCTGGTGGTGTGAGATCTGCGCGCTAGCGGCACTCGCTGCTGCCGCCGCCGCCTCGACGCCGCACGGGCGGTAGCTGGTCGGGCGGATGGGCACCACCGCGACGCACGCCTTGCTGGTCGCGGCGAGCGGGAAGTCCTCGGCGATGGACGAGAACTCGACCTTGCGGCCGATCTGGGTGGCGGCGTCGCGGTGCCACGTCGACGCCGTCACAGGGTTGGCCACGAACTCGGGAGTGGCCGCGCCACCGCCGCTGTTGTCGTGGCGGTGGTGGTCCGCGTAGTAGTCGCGCTGGTGGCGCGGCGCGAACGCGGCGCTGGGCGGCAGCAGCGGCGTGGAGCGGAAGACGTCGCTTTCGGCGTCGTCCAGCAGCTCGTCGTCGCCGTCGAGCATGGGGCTGGCGCCGCGCGCCACGAATGGACACGTCGCCACCGCCGCGTCGCCGCCATACGCGG
This sequence comes from Globisporangium perplexum, assembly GCA_023333865.1. Taxonomy (NCBI): domain Eukaryota; phylum Oomycota; class Peronosporomycetes; order Pythiales; family Pythiaceae; genus Globisporangium; species Globisporangium perplexum. The sequence goes on along the minus strand of JAASFS010000009.1, from coordinate 4,916 downwards.
GCGAGGGGCTCGCAACGGCGGCGGCGGCGGCGCTGCTCGCGGCAGCGGTCGCGAATGTGGGAGTGGCCATGTGCGCGCGCGCTCTCGTTCGCCAGTGCGCACGCTTTTCTCTGCTCTGCTCTCGAGCGGCTCGTGCAAGCGAGGAGATGGCGCGCGAAGCCGGAGTACGCGGGAGGAGGACGGCGCCGATGGCGCTTCTTGCTGTTTGTTGGCTCTTGCTTTCCCTTTCTCTCCTGAGGGAGTTGGAGAGGCGCCTTCTCGCACAAGTCGAGTAACCACTTCAAGATCGAGCTGAGAACAATCGGAGCATACTGAAAGCAAGTCGTTTTTCGAGTGTGCCTTTTCGCTGGGTACGCGCCCATCTCCCTCGCTGCGAAACGGCACGCTGTGCCGCTTGGCTGACTGCGCGGATCGCACTTTGCCGGGTCCAGGACAGAGCGAGCCTTGTGGAGCAGCACGAAGCCGCCAGTCTCGCACGCGGCAAGACCGAGATGCTGATCCAGAGTCGATTGCAGCAGCATGCGCTCAGTTCGACGGGCAGGCAACGTCGCTCCGAAGATGCTGCCGCGTGAGTCTGTCAGCTGGACACTCTCGTCGACTTGTTCGCGCGGCGGCGCAAGTCAAGAGCGCCGGCGGCTTGCTTGAGCCGAGGGAAAGCGAGATGTCCAAAGTCAAGCTGCGCTGTGGCCGCGCTCAGCGTTCGGAGGTGGTCTGCACAGTCAGTGGTTCGCTCGTCTTCACCGATCTCGCGCTGCTCGTTGCTCCGAGTTCGAGACAGCATTGATTTGCTCGTCATGAGCCTCCGGTTTCACGAAGAAGGACGCCACGATCCGAGCGTGATCGAGCAGGAGCGGAGGTCCAGTGATTGCCCGCCTGCCCGCCCACCAGCCCGCGCGCGCTCGCCTCCACCACTCCTCCTGCGTGCGTGCAAGCGTCGAGCAGGACCAGGTAAACAGCAGCAGCAGTGGCTGCAGGATCGTGAACCTGGGCACAGCCGAACACAGCAAGATGGCGGCGGGCTGTGTCCTCGTTCCTGGTTCCTGTTGTTCGTGGCTGTCATGCTGGCTGACCAAGTGCCAAGTTCGTGGCAGAGACAGAGTGCGCTCTATTTTTCAGAGTGTACTGTGGGAGACCTCTATCCGTATCCCTTCGGTATGTAATATACACTGTGGTATGCTCTCGCATTAGCATAAAAGAAAGCAAAGAAGTCTGCTATATATGCTTCACCTGGCATATCTTGTGCTTTCCGCGAGGCAGCACGCCCATCGCGTTTGCGAGTGATGGCTGCCAGCGTCCAGTTGTTCACAAAATGTCTCGCTTTTCGACACAGTTGCCGATCTGCATACACTTCCATCACAGCATGACACTACGAGCCCGCAACGCACACAACACGCTCACTCGGCAACCTGCTCCGTCCGTCCGACGCTCCAAGCTCCAAGCACCAAGCGTACCAAGCACCCCTCGCTGCACACCATGGCGCTCGCCGGGTACCTCGTGCTCAACAGCGTGCGCGCGGCGTACGTGGAGATCCACACGGGCGTGCTCATCTGCACGCCGCGGCTGCGCAAGAGCGCTCGCCGCCGGCAGAGCCTCCTCGACTGCAGTTGCTGCCCCGACGACGAGAGTCTCGCGCTCGACCGCCTCAGCAGCGCGTCGACCGCCAGCAGCTCCGACACGGGCGACGAGGCGGTCGCGCTGCCGCGACTGGCGCCGCGCCGCATGCGCCGCGCGACTGGCGCTGGCTGCTGCCACAAGGCGCTGCGCAACGCCTGCGCCACCACCACCACCACTGCCGCCGACCAGGATGCCGACATCAGCGACCTCGACAACGAGGACGAGGAAGAGCCGGTGCCCGAAGACGAGCCGCGCGGCCGCGAGCGCGTGGTGCAGCTGAGCGGCTGCGTGGTGGAGGTGGTGGAGAGCGAGCTGGATGTGGACGCCGCGTACCCGTTCTCGTTCCAGGTGAACACATTCACGCCGCCGAAGCGCGACGCCGCCGGCAACCGGATCAGCAGCGGCGAGCTCGTGGACTCGCTCGTGCTCTCGGCCGTGGACGGCGCGGCCAAGACGCTGTGGGTGAAGCGCATCCGACACTGGAACCGCTTCGGCTGGCGCGAGACCGAGTTCGTGAACGCACACGACAACGACTTCTTCTACCTCCAGGCCATGATGCTCTCAAGTGAGAAGCGCCGCCGCAGCAGCCTCGCCGCGTACCCGGGCTCGAGCCATCGCTCGTCGTCGTCGGTGGCGGCGCAGGCTCCGCGCTTCAGGGCAAGCGCCGCGGAGCTCTCCGGGGTGGCGTCGGCGCCGGCGCGTCCTGCGCGAAGGCGGTTCTACCGCGCGCCAGCCGGTGCGATCGGCATGAACCTGCTCGTGCCCCCGCCGTCGTGAACCGCGTCGGGTGATAAGCGCCGTTAACTTATTCGCATGCTCTCGTGCTTTCGTCGTCGTCGTCGTCGTCGTCCCTCTCTATCTACTGGCGCGTGCTGCTCGCTGCCTTCCTCCCACTCCCACACTCTCGGACACATGCACAATACGCAGGACGCTCGCTCGCGCATCCACTCGTTCACTCACACGTGGGCGGCGCCGCTGTCCTCCCGCTCGTCCGGCAGCAGCCGCGCGTTCGACTTGCTCGTCGAAAGCGTCGAGGAGAGCGCCGGCATGCTCGGTGTGTGCGGCGACGCGAGCTTCCCGAGGCGCAGTCGCGCCTTGATCGTCTTGGCGCGCGGCTGGCGCAGCGCCGTGCCGCACACGCGGCAGAAGTTGGCGTCCTCCTGGTGCATCCGGCGGAAGCACCGCGGGCACTCGATGGTCTCCGTGAGCGCGTCCTGCGCGCTCGACTGGCCCAGCACGAGCGGACACGCGATGATGCCGTAGCCCACGAACATGACAACGGTCGCGAGCATGCGGCCGAGGATCGTCTGCGGCGAGATGTCGCCGTACCCCACGGTCGTGATCGTCACGACGGCCCAGTAGAGGCTGATGGGGATGTTGGAGAAGTCGTTGCGGTCGCCCTCGATCAGGTACATGGCGCAGCCGATCACGAGGATGAGCGTGAAGAGCCCGACGAGGAACACGAGGATGCGGCGCTTGTTCGACTGGATGTTGTCGCTCAGCGCCGCGCTCGCGTCCACGAAGCGCGCGAGCCGCAGGATGCGGAACACGCGCATCACGCGGAAGATCCGTAGCACCGCGAGGTGCAGCAGCGGCCGCGCCGCCGGGATGAACATGCCTGCGAGCCACGACGCGCGCGACGCGTGAGACGAGACGAGAGCCCCGCGGGCCACGGGTGGTGACGAACGCACCGAGATACGACGGCACGAGCGCGCAGAGGTCCACGACGCCGAGCATGCTCAGCATGAACTTGCGCGGCTGGCGCAGACACGCGACGCGCAGCGCGTACTCGACCGAGAACACGACGGTGAAGAAGATCTCCAGCAGCAGCAGGTACTGCCCGATGTCCTCTCTGCTCCACGCGAGCGCGGCGAGTGAGTTCCACGCGTTCAGCAGCAGCAGCGAGCAGCAGTCGCCACGCACGAGCGCACCTGATCGACTTGACGCTGTCGAGCACAGCTGCGAGCGCCAGCCAGTTCCGCGCACACACAAGCATCAGCGCGTCAGTGCGGCCGTCCGTCCGCTCGTCCGCCAGCGACGACGCGCGCCGCGAGACGCACCGCAGGCGATGCTGAGCGAGACCATGATGAGCAGGATGAGCGCCACGCGCTGGCCCGTGGGCGTGCTGTTCTGGAAGAGGATCTGGTACGAGTGCTCCCAGCCGGGCTTCGGGCCGCCCTGGATCTCGCGGTCCACGGCGATGCCATTCACGCGGAAGCGCGCGTCCGTGAGTCCATCGCCGTGCTGCAGCGCGCGGGGCTTCCCCTCCGAGTCGTACAGCTCGCTCTCGTCGCCGAACGCGTCGTCGTCGTCCTCGTGGTACGGGTTCAAGTCGATCTCCGGCGCGCCTGGCAGGCGTCGCTGCTGCTGGTGATGGTGCTGTTGCTGGTGCTGATGAGAATGAGCATTCGCATTAGAGGCAGCGGACGCCGCCGCCGCCGCCGCCTTGCGGTCGCGGCGCGGACTCAACCCCGTGCGCGCGTCCTCCGGGTCGAAGTCGCGCGGGCTCACGTCCACTGACGTGGAGGACACCGGCGCGTCCACCGGCGCGTACTTGTCGTCCTTCATGTGCAGCATGCCAGCGAGTTGGGTTATTGATTGTGATAAACCTGAGATTGACGGCATATAGTGATAAAAAGAAGGGACAAACACATCCAAACTGGAGTTTAAACTCCAAACTCAATTAATTCTAATGTTCAAAGTCAAATGTCAACTCTCTAATCGGATCTTTGAAAAGCATGTCGATCTTCTGCAGACCGAGTTTGCTCTGCAACTACATCTGGGCTGCAGCTTCACCAGACCGACAGGAAACATGCGCACACATGTGCCGTCCACGACTGTTCGATGGAATCACATTGGTTAAGACATGCGAGAGCGTGACGTCTTGTTCCTCGACGCTTGTAACACCATCCGTTCATGCCGCTATGTCAGCAAGTTGATCCTCTGTCTACTGCGTAAAAGTCTCGTGAACACTGGGTAAATGTCTCGGGAGGATCAATCTGAGTGTTTCACATCAACAATGGATCCCCAGCGCTGAGTCAAATTCTACACAATATGTAGCCGGGCGTGCCCGAGTTACGCAGTACAGTAGAGAGGAAGCGTGTGTGGACACCTTCCGCAAGGATTTCAGTCTAAAACGGAAAGACGTTGGGCACTTCTGCTCCAAAACCAAAGTGTTATTTCATAAATCAGTGCGGCTCCACCAGTCGGTGTGAGCCTGTAGATTTGTATACTATACTAAATCTAAGGCGCCTAAATTTGAGTGGCTCTGAGAGTCCTGCTGATCTTACTGGTCTTTATTG
>JAASFS010000899.1:0-10810 GCA_023333865.1 Globisporangium perplexum | reverse complement strand
TCTCTCTCTCTCTCTCTCTCTCTCTCTCTCTCTGCACCGCGCCGCCACCTTCGTTTCCCGGTCTGGACGGATCAAGTTCGACTTCACGAGATCAGGAGGCTTGAAGCGCTTGCTCGCCTCGCCTCGACAACTCGCACGAGTAAGAATGGGTTTAGATCGTGGGTGACGAGCGGACCGGATCCAGCGGCGCTCGAAGCCGCGAAGCCTCCCTCGCTCTGGCCCACAGCACGCGAATCTCTCTCGGCGGCCACACACGGTCTGCGCACGGAGTCATCACCCGACACGAGGTGTCGCTCATGAGATCCGCCGAGCCCACTCTGCGTGACCGATCACCAACGATCGAGCATCGCGCAGACGAGCTGACCCGCGCGTGCAGGTTCACCGCCAGCCAGCGCAAACGACGATCTTCTCTTGCTCCGCTGCCCTCCAGAGGCTGACGCAGTCCGCACTCGTCTCACGGGGAGAAGGCGGCTCAGCTCGCCTTCAGCAATCCAGACGACGCGGACGGCGCGCCGACACACATGCTGTCCGATCCGATCCGATCCGAGTTTGTTGTCGCGCATTCGTCTCGGTTCGAGTCTGGAGGCAAGCTACAACCTGCAACGCGTCGCTACACGTGATCCCAATGTCCTCCTGACCTCCTTCCTACCCGCCCGAGCGACCGAGTGGCTGAGCACCCCTCCAAAGTCACTGATCTACGGAAGCAGCTAGCTTCGCGTACACGTTGCCCACGTCGGCGCCACCAAGAAGGTCTCCGAGAGAGAAACGAGAGCAACATCGGCTTTCGCAATGGCGATGGCGCAAGACGCCATGAACGAGATCGAGATCGAGATCGAGACCTGGTGGCTGTCGCCGCTCACACTCATTCGACTCGACCTCTCGTGTCTCTCGTACCCGGACTACAGACAACAAGACACAAATGAGTCTCCCGCTCGCGCACGACTCCCTCCAGCGAGGACGATTCGTCGATGCAGCAGCGCTGGGAGCTCTGGAGGAGACACACGAGGAGCTTCCGCTGCAGCTGCTCTTGCTACATCGACGGCGTCGGCGTCGGCGTCGGCGTCATTGTCCCCGTCTTCTTCTTCTTCGCTTGCTTCGCCTTCTTGTCCGCCGCTTTCGCCGCCGCAGCTGATCCGCTCGCCCCCGAGCGCAGCAGCGAGCCGAGCATCTTGGAGCCGAGTAGCGAGACACCACTCGACTTCGTCAGCAGCTTGCCGCCTTCTCTCTCGATCTGCGCGAGCAGCTTGGCCGCGTCGAGCGGCTCCTGCTTCGTCGCCTCGAGCGCGTGCTGCAGCGTAAAGTGCTTGGCACAGAACGCGATACCGTCTCCGAGCGCCGGCGCCGCGCACGTCTCCACGCTGCACCGACGCGAGGGTCCGGACGCGCCGCCGGGCTTGAGCGCCTGCTTCTTCTTCTTCTTCTTCAACGACGAGGCTCTCCTGCCGCGCTCCTCGTCGCCGGCAGCCAGCGCGAGCATCGCGACCGCCAGCTTCCTCGCCTCGGCTTCCGCGTCCTCCGCGTCCTGCTTGCGCTTCCGCCGCACCTTCTCCTCGAGCTCCAGGACCTCGCGGCTCATCGCCGGCGCCTCACACTCGACGAACGCGTGGTCGGCGCGCTTGCCCTTGGTGTGGAAGCGCTCGAAGCAGCCCGGGTTCCCCATCCAGCGCACGCTACAGTACCGGTCGCCGCACGACTCGCAGACCCGGTCGGCTGCCTTGCCGCACTCGACGCAGACCATGTCGCCGAGCAGCTCCCGCCGCTTCTGGCGCAGCTCCGTCTCGGGACACACGAGCGCGTGCTTACTGCTCAGGCACGGACTGCAGAGTGCGCGCGCGCAGAACTCGCACCGCTCGTCGCCGCAGCGCGCGTGGCACTGCTCGCAGTACGCCTCCCCGTCCGAGACGCGCTGCTTGAGCAGCTTGAGGTCGTGCGCCGCGCGCGCGCCTCTGCTGTGCGTGCGCGCCATGCAGTCCTCACAGAGCGCGTCCTGGCACACGAGACAGAGCTGGAACGCCACGCGCACCTCGCACTCGACGCACACCTGTGCCATCGCGGCGTACTGCTCGCACTTGTGCGCCGTGCGCGTGTGGCCCCTGCCGTGCACGCGCTGGAAGCACCGCTCGCAGTAGTGCTCGTCGCACTGCAGGCACCGGCGCGTCGAGAAGCGCCGGCACTCGACGCAGTGGAGGAATGGCGAGCGCGTGCGGCACAGCAGCTGGTACGAGTGCCAGCTCGGTTCGGCGCGCTCCGGCGCGTGCCGGTCGAAGAAGCACGCGAGGCAGAAGTCCACGTAGTCTCCCGACGCCGAGTAGCACTCGTTGCAGCGTCGGGCGGCGCGCTCGGCCGCGCAGATGCTGCACGGCGGCCCGAGTCCGTTCGCTGAGACGTCGTCGCCGCCGTCGTCGCTCTTGCGTTGCGCGCTGCTCCTCGCCTTCTTGTCGAAGTGCGGCCACGCGCGCACCCAGCACTTCGTCACGCGGTCTTGCACCATCGGCCGGAACGCGAGCACGGCGCCGGTGTCGTCGCGCGGCTCGTCCAGCAGCGTCTCGTGCGTCGGCGTGTACTCGAAGAAGAAGCTGTGCGCGCGCGGGTCGAAGCACTGCTCGTAGTCCGACTGCCGCTGCGACTCGAGCAGTGCCTTGAGCTCCAGCGCGCAGCGCACGCGCCACGCGCTCTGGATCTGCGTCGCCGAGTGTGCGCGGAACGCCAGCGTCGCCACGTACCAGCGCCGCGCCGCGTGCATCCGGAACGCCGCCTGGCACACGAGCGCGCTGCGCACCCAGAGCAGCACGCGCTCGAGTCCCATCTCGCGGAGGAACAGCGCCACCTGCGCCACCGAGAAGCGAAGAGCTGGCGCTGGCTGCTGCTTGGACGGGTCCTGCTCCCAGAGCCCCTTCGCGAGCCTCTGCGGGTACCGAGCGAGTGCCTCCTGTGTGCAGCGCTCCGCTTCAGTGTGGAGCTCGTCACACTCGAGCGGCTCTCGAGTCAGCGGAGTCGTTGCGGCCAGCGTGAGCGCTGCCTCGTGCTCGTCCGGAGCCAGCAGCCGCGCGACTCTCAACACTGTCGAGAGGTGGCGCTGGAGCGAGCGCAGCCCGAGGTTCGCAGCGAAGACGACGCAGCGCTCGACGCCGCGCAGGAACAGCGCGCAGACCGCCAGCTCCTGCGGCTCCTGCGTCGCGTACGCGAGCGACGCGATCTCGCCGATGCCGCTCAGCGCCTCGTCCGGCCGCCCCGCGAACTTGTGCAGGTGCGTCTCCAGCTGGCGGAACGAGATCGGCGTACTGGACGCCCGGATCGCCTTCACGAGGCCGAGCACGCGACCTTGCTGGTTCGGGAAGCTCTGCGAGACGATCTGCGTCACAAGTCGCTCGGACGGGAGGAAGGCGAACGGGTGGCGCGAGGGGTTCAAGCTGGCGCTGGAATCTGCCGACGTCGCAGCAGGTGAGACCACCAGAGTCGGAGCCTCCCCGCGCGCGGTTCCCAGCAGCGGGAACTTGGCGCGGAGCGGCTTCGCTCGCAGCTCGCGCATGACCTTGAGTAGTCCGATCTCCTCCTTCGTCCACGCCAGCTTCTTCAGCTTGGCGTCCGGGAGCGAGGCGATGTCGTCGATCGACGCCTTCGAGAGCTCCTTCGCATACTTGGCGAGCCCGAAGCGGCTCAGGAACACCGCCGTGCTCACGCCCTCCAAGCCGAAGCCCACCCAGCCGACTCTGCTCGCCGTCCGCACGACTCGGTGCACGGTCTCGACGAACGAGATGCTCTCGAGTGAGCGAGCGAGCGCGTTCTTCGCGATGAGCACTCGGACGAGCGACTGCATCCTGATCGCGGCGAACTCGTCGTCGAACGTGTACTCCGGCCGCTCCCACGTTGTCTCGCCGGTGAAGCTGTTGTAGTAGTACGCCTGCGTCGGGCTCATGACGCCATCGCTGGTGCTGCCGCGCACCTCTTTCCAGCCGAAGCGCAGCTCGACCTTCGTGAACCGGAGCTCTACACCCCCGCGAACGTCGCGCGCGACGCGGTTCTGGAGCTGCACGAACTGACTCAGAAGCCCGATGATTGCTTGTCCGTGCATGTTGAGCGACCGCGAGTGCGCTGGGAAGCTCCAGTCCTTCCGGTTCTCAGCGCGCACGCTCCGGTTGTACGCCGCCGCCAGTGAACCGTCCACGAAGTCGTCCAGCTGCTTCTTCCAGGCTGCGTCGGCCTCGCTGTTGCTTGGGCTGCCAGCGGAGGCGTCGTTCGGGCTCGCGTGAGTCTTCAGCGCTGGTCGCGTTTTCTCGCTTGCGACGCCTGCCTTCAGTCTCGTCGTCTTCGTATCGCCGCTGCTACTGCCTCTCGGTGCTGCGTTCGCTGTCGCTAGCTGCCGAGCTGCCTTTCGTCGTTGTTTGAGCCACGACGCGATACGATCGTTCGCCGACACGCTGACGCGAATCTTCAGCGTCACGTGCTGCGAGTGCTCGGATCGAGTGCGACTCCACTCGGTTTCGAGGGCTGCGCGTCGCGCGAGTCGCTGCTGCTCTCGCTGGCATGCGAGCCGTTCAAGTCGCGCTAGGAATGCGCGCGCGCCGGCTTGGATCACAACCGCGGCGTCGTCTTCCTCGACTGTGTACACGGGCTTCCCTTCCAGCGCGTACCGGCGATTCGTCCCGTCCAGTGCGCTCGCGTACGCGCACCAGTAGCAGTACGCCTGGGAGGCATAGTCCCATTCTTCTTCATATGGGAACCGTAGAGTCTGCTGCAGCAGTGCGAGTCGCTGCTCGAGCGCCTCTTGCTCTAGCCACGCGTCGAGCTCCTCCTGCTCTCTCTTGCGCTCCGCTTCCCAGATCGGTGTGACGTGGTCGCCTCGCACTTCCGCGACGTACTCGGCTAGCACACGCTCGCGATCCCGTCTGCCGCGCACAATCGCCATCAGCTTCTTCGCGGCTCGGCGGCGCCACATCGACTGCACGCCGAGCGCCGTCTTGTCCATCACCAAGAGCGTGTCAACGCCTCTGCGCCACGCTCTCGCGCGCTCAGGTACCCTCGGTGCACGACGGACAAGGCGGATCGTGTCGAGTATCTCTTGGTGGATCAGACCCCACGACGTGGACGCCGTGATCTCACTGCTCGCAAGCACGACGATCTCGATCGGCATCGCCAAGAGATCGCACAGCCGCTCGTATCCGTACTGGAGGATGTCTGCGCACTGCGACATACACGCGTGCTCGACCTTCTTCGTCTCCGTCTCCAGAGCAGAGTACGTCAGCTCCCTCATGCTCACTTTCACGGCCGAGACGCTTGTGTGGGTGTCGAAGAAGCGTTCGAGCTGCCACGTCGTCACTTGGTCTTCGTCCAGTGCGCTCACGAACGTCAGTGCGCGCGCCTCGAGACCTGGGAACCTCGCCAAGAACATCTCGCGGACTCGGTTCATGTCCGAGATCAGCTTGAGACTCTGTTGGCTGTACAGCGCCGAGATATCTCGCGGCTCGTGGATCTGCGCGAACTCCTGCTGAAGCAACTCCAGCGCGCGAGCAGCGTCAACGAGAGTCTGCTTCAGCGCACTGCCGGTGCGTTGCGCGTCGGCGATCGCTCTCATCGCTTGGTCGAGCTCGGCACCGCACTTCTCCCGCTGCTTCCGCAGCGCGAGCGGAGGGTTGCGGAACTCTCGCATTTCGTCGAGCACTTCCTCCAACGCGCGCTCGGCGTCTCGCTTGCGAGCCTCCAGCTTCTGCAGTGTCATCGCCGCCATGTCGCATCTGCGCTTGAGGGCGGTCTGTTGCGAGTGCATCGCCGCGATGCGACCTCGGAGCTGCTTGGTCTCCCGGATGGTCTCGCTCGCGAACAAGCTCGTCAACATCAGGTCGAGATCGTCTTCGTTTTCGATCCCGACCGCCTCGAGCTGTCTCCTGCAGGCATCTGGTTTCATCTCTCGCAACACTGCGAGCGCCTCCAGACCACCCGTGGCGGTACTGGAGCTCTTGCTACTGCTGTTGCTGCCATCGACACTGAGCTGCTGGAGCCAACGACTCTTCTGGAACAGCTCCAGGTACGTGAGCTCGAGACCTAGGCGCCGCAGCCACGTAGGGAGCGTCATCCCGCGCAATTCGTCCTCGGGATCGAACAGCTCCGACGAGCGCGTCACCATCTCTTGGAGCACAGCGCTGAACGACGAGATGGACTGGAACGGGTTCGTGAGCTTGCGTCTCTGCGCCTGTAGCAGCTTCTTCGCGGTTCGACGGTGCGCGGTAACCCTCCACTGACTCTGGACGCGCGTCGCCATGCGTTCGCGCAGCTCCTCCGACACGATCGAGCACGTCTGGAGACTGCGCCATCGAGCTCCTCGATACAGCCGCTGGATCTGCGTCGCGGCGGAGTTGTAGATCCCCAGCTGTCTTGTGTACACATTCTCGAACCCTGCTGCGACGTACTCGTCAGCCTTCCGCCGCGCGAACTCACTCTTGACGCGTCGGAGCTCGCGCTGGACACGACGCCGGAGCAGGAACTCTCGGACCGCGCACTGGATCTTCCGAGCGCTGCGTTCACGTCTCGCGACCACGCGGTCGTTGTGACCGCGAACCAGCGCCTGCATCAGCGTCGCCGCGTGCGCTTCCCGGAAGTGCAGCGCTCGCGCGTCGCGCTGTTCCTGTGCCAATCGCGCCGAGCGCAAGTGCGCTGCCAGTCGTCCCGGCGCAGCTCGGAGCCATCCGAACTGCACCACCGTCGCCATGCGGATACGCCGTGCGTGGTGGACGCGGAGGAACCACTTGATGCGTCGGTGCGCCAGCTTCCTGGTACGCATGTCCTGCACCACGTGCCGCGCGATGTGCCGTCGGAAGGTGCGCTGGATCGCGAGCGCCGCAGCGCTGCGCTTCCGCGACCGGTACGCGAACCACGCGCGACGGATCTGCCGCGCCATGTAACTGCGCGTGTACGCGAGCACGCGCGCGTCGAACGCGCTCTCTTCGTTCTCCTTCATGCGCAGACACCCAAGCAGCAGGAATGTCGACCACTCGTTGTTCCGCCGGTACCAAGCGCGCTGCACGACCAACGCCGCGGCGAACTCTTCTTCGCAGGCACGGCGAAGCTTGCACGCCGCTCGGCGTCCCAGGAACCCGCGGACGAGGCGCTGCGCGAGCAGCACGCGTGACAGGAAGCGCTCGTGCTCGCGTCTCTGCGCGCAGATCACAAGCCACCGCAGTCTCCGGACGCGCACATAGCGGAACGCCGTCTGCACCAGCACCGCGGCATCGCGCAGCGTGGTGTACGCTCTCCGGTGCTTGATCATCCGGACGTACGCCTGGAAAGCGACGATGCGCCGCCGCAGCGCATGGTACTCGGCTCTCGCCGCTCGCATGCGCTGCTGCGCTTGGATCTTGGCGGCGGCGGCGCGGTAGCGAGCAAGGAACACTCGGAAGCGCCGGCGTCGATAGGCGCTCTGCACCAGCTCGGCCGCACGCCACACCGCGCGCCGCTCTTCTCGCACTCGCGGCGGGAGCTGGAACTGCAAGTGGCGGCACGGCGCGAGGTAGACGTCTCGCAGCACGCGGCCGCCGACCGGAGCCGAGTCGTGCAACCAGAGGAGCCGGAGTTTGCCAAAGTGGCGACGCGCTTGCGCTTGGATCTTGCGTGCTCCGCAGTCCCGATCGACCCAGATGAGCTCTCGCGTTGCCTCGACCCACCTCGCGACTGCTTGAGTGAGGTAGCCGCGCAGCACGAACTCGATCGCGACGCGCAGGCGCTTCGTCACCGCGAGGCGATGGTACTCTTGGCCGCGCAGCTGGAACCGGCAGTGCTCCACGAACGCCTTCCACTGCAGGAGCGCCATCCGGCGCTGGTTGTCCTCGAACACGAGGATCCAGAGCGCCATCGCGCGCCGCATCCGGTGCCGACAGTACGCAGCACCGCCTGGGAGCTGGAAGAGGAACCTGAGCGGCAGTCGGTCGCGCTCCGCCTGGATGAACGAGTGCAGCTCGGTGCGCACCTGCGCCTCCTCGCGGCGCAACTCGTTCACCTCGGCGCCAAGCGAGGCCATGAACGACGTGTTTACCCGCCGTGCGAGTGATCGGAGCTGCGTGGTGTTCGCCTCGCTCGCTTCGACCGGCGTGCTCAAGATCTCTCGCAGCCGCTTTTGTTTGTACTCGGGCGTGTTGAGATCCTCGACGCGCTCTCCTGGTCGCAGCTCTCCGTTGCCGTTGCTGCTGCTGCGGTCCACCCCGTTGTTGGCGACGTTCGCTGCCTGTTGCACCGGTGCCTTCGGCGATCCAGCGGTGCTGTGAGCGGATACCTTCGCGAGGGGCTTCGCTCTTGCTCTCACAGCATCGACTGGTGTAGCAGGACGATGCTGCAGCACCGAACTTGGCGGCTGAGCGATCTCTACGCTCGGGTGTTCCTCGCCTGCAGTCTCCTCGGTCAGACCCTTCTGCTTCCACTCGCTCCACTCCAGCACTTGCAGACGACTCGGCGGTGGCTGCTGCTGATGATGATGTCGACCCGTCCCAGTACTGCTTGTGTTGCTGCTCCGAACCGCGTCGTCGTCATGCAGATGGCGCGAGAAGAACGCGGGTGACGCGAGCGGCATCTGCTTGGAGCGGAACACCTCGAGCATGTGATTCGGGTGCAGCAGCGGGGTGGCGAGCGGCTGCGCAGACAACGGCGAGGCTAACTCGACGCGTGCGTCTTCGCCGTCGTCGCCATCGCGACTGCCGACGTTCCTATTCCCACCCGTTGCTTGCTGAGACTCCGTGCTCGCATCTTCAGATTGCCCAACCTCGAGATTCTGCATATCTCGTGTCGGGCAGATCACCGGGAGTGGTGTCAAGCGGGCGTCCTTCTCCGCAGACGAGTGCACGAACGCCGGCGTGACGACTCGGAAGCGCTCCATCTTGAACACCCTCGACGGCGTCTGGCGACTCGCGACACTGTTCGCCATGGCGTCGTCTCCAGCGGTGGGTGAGGAAGATCCGTCCCGCGCTGTTCGCGGTCCAAGCGGCAGTCGCGGCGTCAGCGCTGGTGCTTCGCCAGCCTCCGGACCGACCCACGCAACCCGCTGCCGCCCTTGCTGCTGCCGTGGCGGTGACGCTTGGTTGCTGCTGCGATGGGATTTAGTCTCCAGTTTGCTGCGCCGCTTCTTGCCGTCGCCTCGGCCTCCAGGTTCCGCTCGGTTCCCAGCGCGCTCGAGAGGGGACAGAGGCAGCAGCGGTGGCGTGACGCTGCACTGGCCGTTCAAGTTACTGCGGCTGTTCTCGGACGCCGGCGCGCCGGACTCGGGACGCCCCGCGACGGTGAGCAGGAGGAAGGCGCTGCTGCGCTCGCTCGGCTGCTCCTGCATCGCGAGCAGCTCTGAGTCGAGAGAGACGAGCACCGGCAGGATCTGGTGCGGCGCTGGTGATGACGCGCCGCAGCCGGTCAGGCCGTCGTAGCGCGCGTCAGTAACATCGGCTTTCTATCGCTTCGAACGCCGCGGCTCATGACGACGACGGCGCGGTCGCGCTCATCCAATGCGCCGCCACGCACCTTGCATGAGCAGCGAGATGACGAGGCAGCAGTTGACGTGCACGCGCCGCGTGTCTGTGTTTTGCACACGGCTGCGACGACAGAAGGCGACGAGCTGCAGCAGCGCGTCGACGAGCTCCTCGCTCTCGAGGCGCAGGCGGCTCGCGAGCTCGCGGTCGTGCGTTGCCAGTAGCCCGAGCGCGCGCGCCGCCAACGCTGTCGTCGCCGCCGCCGCCACCACCACCGCCGGTTTCGCCATCAGCGCGCAGCGTGAGTGCGCCGCTGCACCCCACTCGGCGTAGTCTCCGGCGCGCGGAAGGCGCACGCACCGCGGCGGAAGACACAGTTGCTGGCATTGCGCAGCACGCGCACGGCGGCGGTCGCTGCGTCGCCTGGTGCCACGCGCGCCTGTGCGGCTGAGGTGGAGGCTGCCAGCAGGAGCACCGGCGCCAGCTCTGCGCGCGTCGACGCGTGCTGCGAGGTCTCCAGCAGCCGCCGCTTGCGGTGCCGCGCCAGCGCGGTCGCCGGCGCGCGGTCCATCGACGCGACCTGATCGTGAAGAGTTGCAGTCAGATGCACTCGATAGTGCCGAAACCGAGGGGATTTGACAGTCTTGACAAGCTCCTGATTTTTGACACCTTGCACGACGACGACGATGGAGCTCGAGCGCTCACGGCTGCTGCCTCGGGGCAACGACGACGATGACAGCGCGC
This sequence comes from Globisporangium perplexum, assembly GCA_023333865.1. Taxonomy (NCBI): domain Eukaryota; phylum Oomycota; class Peronosporomycetes; order Pythiales; family Pythiaceae; genus Globisporangium; species Globisporangium perplexum. Next base: position 629 of record JAASFS010000899.1, on the reverse strand, counting down.
ACCACCGCCGCGACCGCTGGCTGCCGCAGCTGAGTGCGCATGGCGCCATCGTACTGCTCTGCGCCATCAACTTGCTCAACTACGTGGACCGCGGCATCATCCCGGGCTCGCCGCAGCGCTTCCAGGACTTCATCTCCGACACGCTGCACGTGGACGCCACGCAGCAGTCGTTCTACTTGGGCGTGCTCGCGTCCGCGTTCGTCGCGAGCTACTCAGTCTGCACGATGGTCTTCGGGTACCTGGCGCTCACGAACCGACCGTTCCGCACCATCGCGTTCGGCATGTCGGTCTGGGTGCTCGCGGTCTGCGTCTGCGGCGTCGCCAAGTACATGGAGAGCTACTACGTGCTGCTCTTCGGCCGCGTGCTCTCGGGCGTGGGTGAGGCGTCCTTCCAGTGCAACGCCACGCCCTTCATCGACTCGCACGCGCCGAAGGAGAGCCGCGCGCTCTACATGGGCGTCTTCCTCGCGTCCATCACGGTCGGCACGGCGCTCGGGTACGTCTACGGCTCGACGTTTGCGGCGTCGTCGCTCGGCTGGAGCGCGGCGTTCTTCGTCGAAGGTGCGCTCATGGTGCTGCTCATCCTCGCGTGCCTCTGGGTCGTGCCGGCGGAGCTCGACGTCGTGCCG
>JAASFS010000898.1:0-10822 GCA_023333865.1 Globisporangium perplexum | reverse complement strand
CACTTTGTGACGCAGTGTCGACACAAACATCATCTCGTTCAGATTTCAATGTCAAACACCTGCGCTTTCATCGTCAGTTCTCGGCTCACACACCTGCCTCCAGACCTGCCTCCAGTCTCGCAGCCTTCGTCGCCAGACCGATCCTGCAGGTGACTTCACTGCAAGTCCTCTGATCCTTTGTTCTCGTTTTTTGTATTCCTCTGAAGGCAACTCATTTTACACTAGCGAAAAAAACAAGGGAGCACTTGTCGTCTTTGGCTGGCCCACAATCGCTTGTCACCTGTGAAGCGTCACACTTGTCACCGCGGTCGCCGCCGCCGTCGTCGCTGCCGTCCCCTCCGTCATGGCCGCGCTCGCCGCCACGTCACTCAATGGCGTGAAGATCTACAACCTCGCGTCCGGCAAGACACTGCCGCAGTGGGTGGCCGAGAAGACACGCAAGGCTCTCTCCAAGGATGAAGGTGCGCGATTCGCGAAGAGCTTCATTCGTTCTGCAGCAGTTGGAGTCACATGCTAACGAACGAACGGACGGGTTACTGTGTCTGCAGACTACCGGCGGCGTGTGGAGCTGCTGCAGGACTTCCACTTCGCGTCCGGCTCGCAGCGCGTGCGCATGTCGGGCGACGGCAACTTCATCGTCGCCACGGGCATGTACCCGCCGACCGTCAAGGTCTTCGACGTGCGCGACCTGAGCATGAAGTTCGAGCGTCGCCTGGACGCCGAGGTCGTGCAGTTCGAGATCCTCTCGCCGGACTTCGGGAAGCTCTGCTTCCTGCAGACCGACCGCAACCTCACGTTCCACGCACCGTACGGTACGCACTACAGCCTGCGCGTCCCCAAGTTCGGCCGCGACATGTGCTACCACCGCGAGAACTGCGAGATGTACGTCGCGGCCTCCGGCGCCGACGTGTACCGCGTGAACCTCGATCAGGGCCGCTTCCTGGCGCCACTCGAGCTCAGCGCGCCGGCCGCGAACGTCGTGCGCCTCAACCCGGTGCACCAGCTGCTCGGCGTCGGGTGCGAGGATGGCACCGTCGAGTGCTGGGACTCGCGCAGCCAGCGCCGCGTGGGGCTGCTCGACGGCATCGCGGACCTCGCGGGCAGCCCGGCGCGCGAGGGCGAGGCGCCTGTGCAGGTCACGGCGCTCGAGTTTGACGGCGATGGGCTCACGTTCGGCGTGGGTACGTCGAACGGCCACTGCCTGCTCTACGACCTGCGTTCGTCCCGGCCGCTGCTGCAGAAGACGCATCAGTACGGGCTACCGATCATCGACCTCAAGTTCCACGACTACGCGCACAAGGTCGTGTCGGCGGACGCCAAGGTGATCAAGATCTGGGACCTGCGCGACGGCGAGGTGTTCACGAACGTCGAGACGCCGTCCGAGGTGCGCGACGTGTGCCTCGTCGAGGGCTCGCAGGGCAAGTCGGGCGTGCTGCTCGTGGCGGGCGAGCAGGAGCGCGTGATGTCGTACTACATCCCAGAGCTCGGCATCGCACCGAAGTGGTGCTCGTTCCTCGACTCGCTCACGGAGGAGCTCGAAGAGGAGGCGCAGTCGAGCGTGTACGACGACTACAAGTTCGTCACGCGCAAGGAGTTGCTGTCGTTCGGGCTCGAGCACATGATCGGCACGCCGCTGCTCAAGGCGTACATGCACGGCTTCTTCATGGACGCGCGGCTGCACGCCAAGGTGAAGGCGATCGCCGAGCCGTTCGCGTACGACAAATGGCGCAAGGAGAAGCTGCAGGCGAAGCTCGAGGCGAAGCAGGGCAACCGCATCACGATCCAGCGGCGGCTGCCCAAGGTGAACCGCGACGTAGCCGAGCGCCTCCTGCAAGCAAAGGAGAAGAAGCGCGCCAAGGGCGAGCGCGCCGAGGAGGCCGAGGCGGCGGCGGCCGCGAGCGCCGACGCATTCGCGAACCCGCTCGGCGACGACCGCTTCTCGCGCATGTTCACGTCCAAGGACTTCGAGGTGGACGAGGCGAGCGACGCGTACCGCTTGCTGCACCCGAACGCGGCGAACGCCGCGAGCCAGAAGCAGCGCCAGAAGAAGGAGGATATGGACAGCGACGCCGGCTCCGACGACGACGAAGGCGACGACGACGACGATGCCGTCGGCGACCGCTTCGACTTGGTGTCAGACGACGACGAGGTGGAGGGCCGACCGAGCGACGAGTCCTCGTCCGACGACGACGACGGCGAAGACGCGACATCCGCGACCGCGCGTCGCGGCGCCGCGCGTCTCAGCAGCAGCAGCACCGGCGGAGCGGCCGGTGCCAAGAACCGCAAGCCCAAGTTCTACGAGATCGCCAAGGGCGAGAAGGTGGGCGACCTCATGGCATTCGGGTCGGCGACGGACCGCGCGGCGCAGAAGGAGAAGAAGAAGCTGTCGAAGCTGCCGCTCGCGGAGCGCATGGCGCTCGAGCGCGTCAAGGAGAAGGAGCGCAGCGCGTTCAAGAAGGAGGAGAGCGGCGGCGGCGGCTACATGCGCGAGATGTCCTTCATCCCGCAGAGCGATCTCCGCCGCCAGCAGCGCGAAGCCGAGCGCGCGAGCGCCGGCGATGCGAACGACCGGCGGAAGAAGCGTGGCGTCGGAGACCTGCGGCTCGCGGCGCCGGGACGCAACCCGCGCTTCAGGAGGTAGACAGCGAGACGGCGACGACGCGACCGAGTTCGATAGAGTGCACACATCCACCGGCCTTCGCGTCTCTCTCTCTCTACCTGCTGCTCCGTGCCTCTCGCGCCGGGTCCTCGTCGTCATCGTCGCTGTCGCCGCGCTCGTCCTCGTCGCCCCGGATCGGCAGCACCTTGCTGCCGCCTTCGTGCAGCAGCTGCGATGCGTCTTGCGACGGTGATGGCGGCGATGTCACAGATTCAAGCGGCGGGGAGATCGCCGCCGTCTCGAGCCGCGCGGACGCCGACGCCGTGCCGCGCGCGTCCGTGTCCTTGATGCGCTGGAGTTGGCGTGGGAGCAGGTCAGGAGACCACTCGCTGCCTCGGCGCGGGTAGAGCTTGGCGAGCGCGACCTTGCCGAGCGTGTTGAGCTGCGTGCGCTGGTGGTGCTCGGCCACGGAGTGGAAGGCGCGGCCGCAGCGTAGCGCGTGCTCGACATTCGCCTGCTGCGCGGCCGAGAGCTCGAAGAGCGCGTCCTCGATGAGTACGGCCGCGAGCTGGCTCAGGAAGTACGTGCTGACCGCGGGCGAGACGGCTTCGAGGTCGCGCAGGTCCTGGATCGAGAACGAGTAGAGCACGCACTTGGCCGTGAGCGCCGTGACGGTCGAGACCGTCCGGTAGACCTCCTCGGGCTTGGCCATGAGCGCGTATTGCTCGAAGACCGAGTTCTCGCCGATGACCCGCCCGGCGTTCGTGCGCGAGTTGACGAGGTCACACTCGCCCTCGACGAGGAAGAACATCTCGGTGCCCGGGCCGCCGCAGCGACAGACCTTTTCGGACCGCACGATGCACATGGGCTTGAACTGGAAGAGCGCGTACGACACGAAGCCCTTGAACGCGTCCTCCATGACCGTGATGAGCGGGATCGCGAAGAGCGTCTCGCCCGCCACGAGCCGCGCGATGTCGAAGCGCAGGCTCGGCGCGAGCTTGTCGAAGATCTGCACACGCGCAAGCGGAGGAGGAAGTGGGGTCAGAGTGAAGCATACGTACGCCGCGGAGGAGGAGGAGGAGGAGTGCATGAGCGCCACACCTTCTTCTCCGGGAACAGACTCGTGCACGTGACGTTGTGCTTGTAATGCTACGCATGGAGGAGCGTCAGTGTCGACGCGCCTGGCTCGTCAGATCGTCGGCGGCGCACACACGCACGCACCACTTTGACGATCGAGCTCAGACGCGCGGTGGCGGACGACTCGCGCATGTAGTCCTTCATCTCGGTCATCAGGAGCTTGTACTCGCGGTCGCTCGGGTCGTAGTTCTGGATGAGATCCATCACGGACGACACGATGTAGCCGAAGAACGTGGCGTTTACGACGATGAGCGCGATCACGAGCGCGAGCTCGTAGACCGAGTACACGCTCGGGCGGATGTCGCCATACCCGACGGTCGTGAGCGTGGTGAACGCCCAGTACATGGACGCCACGTACCGGTCCGCGAGCGGGACGCTTTCCGAGCAGCTCACGAAGTTGGGCCGAGTGTAGCTGAAGGACGCGGCGCACCAGTTCGGGAGCTTCTCGCCCTCGCTCATGAGCATCGACGCGTGGAAGAGGCACGCGTTCCAGTGGCAGAAGAGCGACATCATGAAGAGCAGCCGCCAGAGCCGCTCGGCCCACGGACTCAGCTGCGCAGGAGCAAGAACGGTCATGTCAGCCTCTCCTCGTGTAGCCAGCCTCGTCCCCCGCCTCGATCTCGTACCTGGACGATGTCTCGGATCTTGCCGAACACCCGGCTGAGCTTGACGAACCGCGTGAGCTTGAGCAGCCGCGCGACGCGCGTCAGGCGCAGCAGCTTCGTAGGGAACAGGTGCACTTGCTCGCTCGAGGCTCCCATGAAGAGACTGCAGAGTGATCAAGCGTCAGCGCGTCACTCGCGCTCTCTCACTCACATCGAGAGTAACACGAGCGCCACCACGTACCTGACGAGGTCGTCGAACGGGATTGTGGACACGAGGTCCGGCAGGAACCACCCGCGCACGTACTTGCGCCGGATGGCTCTAGCGTCGTGGATCAGGAGCTTCTCGTCGTTCACGTACGCGGTGCGGAAGCTGATGAGGATGTCGAAGAAGAAGAAGCCGTCGATGATCAGCTCGAGCGCAAACCAGCCGCCGACCGCGTCGTAGCTGAAGCCGAGCCGCAGCGGCACGACGACGATCGAGTAGAGGATCGCGAGCCCGACGACGAACTGCCACGAGACGATGAACGGTTCCTGTGGGTGGAAGACGTATGTGCCCTTGAGAAGTAGGAGCTCCGCGACGACGTTCTGCTGCGCCAGCGGCGTCGCTGTCGGGTTCCGGAACTTCTCGACCATCGACTGGAGGTCTCGCACCGTCATGGACCTGGACAAGGACAGCAAGCTGTACCTCTTTTGCTCGAGCCTCGGCAACGGCGGAGTCTGCGACTGCGGCGGCGGCTGTATCCGAGGGGACTGCAGCTCGCTCGTAGCTTCGTTGGTCAAGACGGCGGCGGCGGTGTGGCTCCCGTTCGCGGCGACGGCAGGATTGCTCTCGCTTGCTGCAGCGTTTCGATGTGTCCATTCGGCGTCTCTCTCGTCGCCATCGCCGCCAGCATCGCTCTTGTGGACGAGGCAGTCGCTCTGGAGGTCGGCGAACGGGATTGACGCCTGACGCGCGAAGAGCGCCATCTTCTTCGTGGACTTCGGAGAGATCACAAGCGGCAGACTCTCGCTCACAGCCACAACAACAGCTTCCGTCGGCTTCTCCACGGACATGTACAGACTTGCAGCAGGTTGGCGAGACACCAGCGGCGGCGGCGTCCCCGGCTGCGAGTTGTTGGCAGCGTCAGCGTCGCCGTCGGCAGCGTCTTCGTACTGAGCGAGGGGGAGGTCGTGCCGCGGGGATCGCGTGGATCGCGTGCTGAAGATGCGGTGGTGGAGCAGCTCCGACGCGGCGCCGGGCATCTCGAGACCAGTGTCCTCGTTCACGAACGGCGAGATGCGGGACGACGGCACCGCCTGTGTGCTCTTCTTGACGAGCATCGAGGACCGGATCATCGCGGTCACCGTCTCGCGCTCGCGGAAGATCGAGTACATGTCGCCGTCCGCCGCGGGAAAGCCTGCGTGGCGCCGCAGTTGGTTCGAGCTCTCTCTCGCCGACTCGCGGAAGTGCTGGATGACCTCCGGCCAGCGTTCGCCTGCGGTACAGACACACGGTGTCAGGGGGACGAGCGCAGAGCTCGGAGTGCCATACCGGTCTCGACGCACTGAGCTTCAGGATGGACTCGCGAGACAGGAACGTGAGCTCGCAGAAGGACTTCGCCACCGCCGAGCACATGCGCACGCCGTTGCCGTGGTCGTACACTTCCATCTGCACGCGAGTCGCGTCGAAGTTAGCAAGTATGTGTGAGAGAGAGGGAGGGGCGGTGGGGGAAGCGACTGAGCTTCTGTTGAGCTCGCGCACCTCGCCAAAGTGCTCGCCGACGGTGTGTGAGCCGATCTTCACCTCGCCATTGGAGCCCGGGAGCGTGCGGCTGACGCGGATCTTGCCTTTGAGCAGGAAGAAGACGTGTGCAGCGATCTCGTGTTGCACGTACACAAACTCGTTCTTGAGCACGGAACATGGGTGCATGAGCATCACGATGTCGCTCACGAGACTCTCGTGGCACTTGGAGAAGTACTTGACGTTCGCCACAAGCTTCGCGTACACGTGGTGGATCTGGTGGTGATGGTAGTCTGTTAGCTCGCTGGCTCCTCCATCATCAGCACCACCCATGCAAAGGTCCACTCACTAGCTCGTTGCGCAGCGCGGAGGGCAGGCGCGCGAGGATCTTGCGCTCCTGGAAGACCGAGTGGTTGAGGTAGTAGTACTCGAAGTGGTCGCGGATCTTCTTGCCCATGTGCTTGGGGATCTGCCGCGAGAAGATGTACTCCTTCACGGTCGTCATGCGCTTCTCGTAGAGCGCGGCCGAGACGTTGAGGTTCGTCACGAGCGTCGAGATCGTGCCCATGACGTACCCGAAGAACGACACGCCGATCGCCATGACTGCAATGTTCACGAGTCGCTCTTCGTTGTTCGTCGCCACGATATCACCGTAGCCGATCGTCGCCTGGACACGACAACCACCAGGTTGGAGGACCAAGGGTTAGTACGGTTCGAGTGGGGGAGTGAGAGAGAGCGAGAGAGAGAGAGTACGCAGGTGCCGCGTCCGCACCATCGTCACGATCGCCCAGTACATGGACGAGAGGTACCGCAGCAAGTCCTCGTCCGCGAGGTGCATCTCGTCGTACTGCATACCGATGATCCACGACTCGCTCTCGTTCTGCGAGCCGATCGCGTACCACACGCACGCGACGATATGCGCGAAGAAGAACATGCTGAGCGCGAGCTTGACGAGCGACACGGCGCTCTGGTTCGTCGACACAGCGTCCTCTAGACTCGAGAACATCTGTCCGAGGCGCCGCACGCGCGCGAGCTTGAAGAGCTTGAGCACCTTGAGCGACCGCAGCAGCTTCGTCGACATGAGCGCGTTCGAATCGCCGCCTTCGGTGCTCTCGCTCGCGAAGAGCTCGAACTGCATGGTCGAGAAGAAGTCGACGAGGAACCATCCGCGCACGTACGCACGCGCGATGGCACGCATGCTGTACGAGATCTCGCCGGACGGCAGGTAGATGCCCGTGAAGAAGTTGAGCACGATGTCGACACCGAACGCGATGTCCATCACGTGCTCGAGCGCGGCAAAGACGCCCTTGGCATCCCGCCGGAAGCACACACGGTACGGCACGACGCATGTTGTGTAGAGCACGAAGACTGCGAGCAGCAGGTCCCAGACGCGTTTGGCAGTCGTTTCGGGGTTGATCCGGAACCTGGGCACGCGCGGGCGGTAGAACCGCCGCCGGAGCGGAGACCCGACGTAAGCTGGGATGTTCTTGCGCAGCGAGCTCCAGAGCGTCCGCGCAGTCTTCGCTCGGCGCGGCCCGCCCGCAGCTCGCGCGTGCGCTCCCGTCATTGAGTGTGTGTTTGTGGCGATGCTCTCTTGGATCGGAGGAGATTAACTCCCGAGACGAGCTCGGCGCGGCGCGACTCGATTACCACCACCTCCGGTGCCGGTGCCCCGTCCTCATCCACGCCGCCGCCGCCGTCACGCGCTCGCTAGTGTGGGAAGTCGGGCACTGCTCACGCAAGCGTGGCAGACATCAATTTATACCGTTCCATGTAACGGAGACTCACTTAGCACACGTGCTAACAGTCACCCCGCGACTTCGAAGAGATCAATACAAGGACGAGCGTCACCGCACGCCGCCGTGCGCCACCAGGTTGTCGATGACCGTGTGGTGCAGGTCGGCGCGTCTCGGATGTTTTGCTCAGGCGATTGGTCTGGTGTTGATCGATGCAGTGGAGCTATCACGGCGCAATGTTATTGGTGTTCGATAAATCACTTGATTTTCTTGATGGCAGTGATGTCTTCGATGCTCTGCACACAAGTTGTGGATCGCAGGAGGCATGAGTTGCCAGGAATGTCATGGCACCAGCAGCACGAGGAACAGAAAGAGCTCGCTCGACTTTATTCGCTTGTTCGCCCGTTAGACGGTAGGACGAGGCGCTGGAGAGCAGGAGTGCAGGAGCACAGAAGGCGTCTACTGTGTCTTTGGCTTCGCGTCCTTCGCGGCGGCACGGCGCGGCGGGAAGAGGTTGAAGAGCACGAGCAACCCGACACTGAGCACGTGCGGGAAGAAGTACCAGGAGCCCCAGATGCGGATGCAGCGGTGCACGTCGAGGATCTCGAACGCCACTCCCGCGTACTGCATCGCCACCCACGTGCACAGGAGACCCGCGACATCGTACACGACCGCGAGCGGGTGCGACTCGCCCTTGAAGTAGCTCAGGAAGATCGCGTGCGGGTACATGTTGCGGTCCTCCGTGTAGTGGAAGTACGGGCGCAGACGGCGGCGGAGCTCTGCAGCAGCAAAGCAAGCGAAAGCAGTGAGTATGAGTCGCTCCGGTGGCAGCCGGAAAACTTTGTCGGGGAAGGTGAAGGACGTACGCTTGCCAACTTCGATGTAGAAGCCGCCGAGGATGAAGAAGAGGTAGTAGCCCGGCGAGAGACCCTGTCGTCAAGAGACACCTTGAGTCTTGCATTTTTCGCCACGGCTACCACCAGCAGCTGGAGAGGCGGTGCCGATACGTACATGCCACAACGCGCTGACGAAGAACGAGATCATCGTGGAGAGAAGCCCCGGCTTGCCGGACTTGGAGAGTCCCACGCGCTGGTAGATGTCTGCAGTGCCATGAAAATCACTCGTTTGTCAGAACTGGCATGCTTGGGGTAGTGGTGCCAAACTGCAGAACGCGTGGTGGAGACGCACAGGTGTTGATCCAACGCGCGACGCCCATGTTCCAGTTGTTGATGCCGACGCGGAAGTTCGTCGGCAGCTCGACGCACAGGAGATCGTTGTTCGTGATTCCATTCCTGCGCGTACGAACGTGACGGCGACGGGAAGGTGTGAGACGCCGATCGCAGCGAGCGCACAAGCGCAACCAGTAGCACAGACGCACCATTTACCGGTCTTCTCGACGTAGCCGACACCTGCGATCGCGCTCGCTGCCTCCGCGAGCGACCACGCGATGTACTGCACACACGGTCAGCGAGGACAGTGCCGCTCCGTCAGTGCGACATCCACCAATCTCTTTCTCTCACTTCTCGACACTGTCTCTCGATAACACGTACGAAGCGGAAGCGGAAGAGCATGATGCGGAAGCACATGAACAGGCAACGGATCGCCCAGGGCGAGTCCGGGTAGAAGTCCGGAGAGTCGATCTGGTCCACTGGAAACTCGAGCGACGCGAAGAACCCAACGGCTGACACGATGATGACGAAGAAGTTGCGAAGGTGCACCGTCAGCGGCGCCACGCGGATGTCCTGGCAAGACCACCAGCAGCAGCAGTTAGTCGAACGCGTTGAGTGCTCGCGCATTCCGGTAGAGCACAGTGACGAACCTTCATCCAGTTGACGTAGTCCTTGTACTCGAACGCTGGACCGGCGAGATACGTCGGAAAGAAGAAGATGAAGCCTGGTCACCGGTAACAGCAGCACCAACCAGCAGACGATGTCAGACACCACTCGCAGCACCGGCTCAGCCAACGAGGAGCCACGCACCAAAGTACGGCAGCAGCGCGGGCACGGCCTGGAGTTCGTTCTTGACCATCGCCGACGTCTTCTTCTCCTTCGGCACGATGCCGTCGCTGTAGTTGATCGCGACACTGCTGAGCTTAAGTGTGAGGATCATCTGCGCCGAGTCCCATACGATGTCCGGACTGTAGAACTCGCGGTAGTAGTGGCTGCACGCGCGCAAGAGAGCGAGACGCTGAGCCACCCACGGAGATCGCGAGGTCGGACTCAGTCAAACGTACCAGCCGACGAGGTACGCCAGGAGGAGTAGCAGTACGAGGCGTCCAACGAGCTTCCTGTGCGCGTGCACGACATGTGAGTTCCCAGTGCACTGTATAGACAGGAGCAGTAGCAGTAGGGACAAACGCACCTAGGCGCGACGAGCATAAGCGCGTACACGACGAGCGCCGTGCCGAACGTGTGAAGCACCGCGTAGTCGAACACGAAGACCCCCGCCGCGATGCCGACAGCGACATTGAACGCGTGACCTGCGCCGCCGCATCCGATGAGCGCGCACGCACCAACCAGCAAGCAGACACAGAGTCAGCCTGTGAGCGAGTGTGCACTCGCCGCACGCCCGTCCGACAAGCGGAGAACGTACGCGCGTTCGCGGACGGCGCCAAGTGGATGAGTGGCGCCGCGACGCTGCAGGCGGCGAGCGCGACCATGAGGCGGAAGCCGTTGACCGGGAAGCCCTCGCGCAGTGCGAGGCCGTCCACTGGCGCGCGCAGGAGCTCGTACATCCTCTCGCGTGGGGGACCCTGAGAGTTGCTTGGTCGGCTGGTGCTCCACGTCGAGTTCGCGAATGACACGCATCCGAGTCGTGATAACGGCCACACATATGAATGCATTATTTACATACATAGCCTGGAGACCTCGGATGACCTTGGTTGTCGGTCTGGCGACGAAGGCTGCGAGACTGGAGGCAGGTCTGGAGGCAGGTGTGTGAGCCGAGAACTGACGATGAAAGCGCAGGTGTTTGACATTGAAATCTGAACGAGATGATGTTTGTGTCGACACTGCGTCACAAAGTG
>JAASFS010000897.1:0-10835 GCA_023333865.1 Globisporangium perplexum | reverse complement strand
GCGCGGCAGGCGTACGGACACGAGTAGGTGACGTAGAGGTGGTAGCGTCCGGCTTCGGCGGGGAACTCGGCGTCAGCCTCCGGTTGGATGTAGTGGCGGTACGGCGCGGCGACAGCTTGAGGGGTGCCGGCGGGGTACGGACTGGCCATGATGGAACGAGGTTGCGTTGGTGCTTGGTACTTGAGCGCGTGTTTGCGAATGACAGGTCTCGTTACGAGGACAAAGAGCTCGGATGAGAACAAGCTCTCGAGGCAGGAAGTCCAGACGGGTCTTCACGTTGGGAAGTGGATCTGAACTTGGACACGTGTTCACCTCAACATATGGAGACCTGGATGTACCTGCTGAGGCTCAAGCAGCGTGGAGCGAGGACGAGCATGCTCGATTCCGTATCACTCATATGCAGACGACGTCGTGAGGTGTGTGCGTCGAGGTGTTCAGTCAGTGTTCAATGCGCCAACTCGCGTGTTGGTGCTTGCTGTGCGGGTACCAGTGCAAGACGAAAGCGACCCCGCAGTGACCAACACTGTCGAGGACGTGAGTGGGAGCGCTTTCTTACGTTGGAATGGCTGCTGCCGTCAACGGCCTCCTGTCATGAAGATGATGCCACGAAGTACGTATCAAGGCTGATGCACCTGCTAAGAAGGTTGTCCGTATCTGCCCTGACCCAACATCCCGTCTTCATCCAGCCGACGTGCCGCCGCCAATCGCCTGCGCTTCCGCTGGAGCGTCAATCTCCCGAGCGAATGCTTACGGGATCCTCGAAGGCAGTCTGCTCGGCAAACACGGCATCCATCGAGTTCGTGCAGCAGACAGTTCGTCGCCGCAGCACCGACTAAGCGGCTCCTACCTGTACGACTAGATTCGTAAAATACAAATATCCATATTACATATACAGCCATCAAAGCTCTGACTAACTTCAGAAAGCGGCATATTCTCACCTTTGTGTTGCAGAAGGTGAGCATGGAGGGCTCAAGCGTGGGGGTCAGCGCCTCCGACGACGACTCCGTCGTGGAGCCGGAGTCCGAGGCGAACGCGGCGCCGTCGAACGCCGTGATGATCATGGGCTTTGCGGTCGACTTCCCGCAGGGCAAGCGGCCGTTCCCGGCGCAGCTCGCGGTCATGAACAAGGCACTGCAGGCGCTCAAGAACGACCAGCACGCGCTGCTCGAGTCGCCGACGGGCTCCGGGAAGACGCTCGCGTTGCTCTGCTCGTCGCTCACGTTCCAGCGGCGCGTGGCCACGGAGTTGGAGAAGGAGGCGCGGGAGCAGCACCGGCTCGCAGCGGCAGCACACGCCGCCACCGTGGCGCAGCGCCAGCTGCAGCGGGAGGCAGAGGCGGCGCCGCAAGCGGCCACCAACGTGGTCTGGCGGTGGACCAGCGACGGTGCCACTGGTTCGCTACCGGTATTCGACCTCTCGCAGTTATCCGCCGCCGCTGCACTCAGCACCGGCGGCGCGATGAAGCGCGAGAGCAGCGCGTTCGGCCGCGAGGACGCACTCGGCGCTCGTGAGACGCTGCCGAGCAAGCGGCCGCGCATCGTGCTCCCGCCGGCGTCCGGCGACTCAGCGCACGCGAGCGACAGCTCCGAGTCTGAGTCCGACGAGTCCGAGGACGCCGAGAGCCTGCCGGATCTGCGGTCGCTGCAGCTCCAGCGCCAGTGGTCGCCAGCTGAACTCGCCACCTATGACGATGCTGCGTCATCGGCCGACGCGACGCAGGAAGAAGACTTCATCCCTCTGCCCGCCGCCGACGTGCTGGAGAACGAGCCGGTCGCCGCCGCGCCGAAGATCTTCTTCTGCTCGCGCACGCACTCGCAGCTGTCACAGGTGGTGGACGAGCTCAAGAGCTGCCCGCCGTCGTACCGGAACGGCCCGCGGCCGCTGCGCATGTGCGTGCTGGGGTCGAAGGCGCGCTTCTGCGTCAACACGGACGTGAACCGCAACCCGAGCGACGTGGCAGACGCTTGCAGCAGCCTCGTGAGCGTGAACGCGTGCGCGTTCGCGAACAAGCGGCGCGATACGAACGCCCTGAAGGCCGCGGCGCCACCCGTGTGGAACATCGAGGACATCGTCGCGCTCTCGGAGACGCATCGCGAGTGCGGCTACTTCTTCGCGCGCGAGACGCTGCAGGAGGCGAACATCGTCTTCTGCCCATACATTTACCTGCTCGACCCCGGGATCCGCGCAGCGATGCACATCTGCCTCAACAACGCGATCGTGATCTTCGACGAGGCGCATAACGTCGAAGACACGTGCCGCGCCAGCGCGAGTCTGGAGCTCGAGGCGAAGATCCTGTCGGCCGCGATCGCGATGTTCGTGCGCGTTGTCGACTACGATCGCCCGCCGGCGTACCACAGCCTGCTGGACGTCTTGAGGGGACTCAGTCGCTGGATCCAGGGGATCGGCGCGAACGCGAGGGCGATTCTCCGGCCGACAGGCGACGGCGAGGAGAGCAAGGTGTGGGCTGGAGGTGACGCGCTCCTGATGCTCGCGGAGTACGCTCGGATCACAGAGACGTCGTTCGCGACCTACCAAGCCGACCTCATGGTGGTCGAGGAGAACGAGAAGATGCTTGCTTCGAGAGGCTCCCAGTCCCGCAACAGCGACAGCCGTGAAGGTAAGCAGGCAGCCGCCGACACGAGGCGCCGGCCGGTGCTGCTTGGTATGCTGGCGCTGAACGTGGTCCGGTCGCTGTTCAACGTCGTCGACTACATGCTCCGGGACAAGCTCAAGTACCTGGACGACTTCAAGCTCGTGATGCAGCGGACACGCAAGCAGAAGAAGGGAAGGAGCCACTCGTCCTGGCCAAGGACGCAGGACGAGGCCGACTGGGAACTCAAGATGTGCATCTGGTGTCTGAGCGCGCGAGTCGCGTTCTCGGATGTCACCAGCGCTGCGCGCAGTGTGATCCTGACGTCCGGCACGCTGAGTCCGATGGACTCTTTCGCCGGCGAGCTCGGCACGGACTTCCCAGTTCGCTTGGAGGCGAACCATGTCGTGAACATGCAGAAGCAGGTATTCGCCGGTGCGGTCATGCGCGGTCCAGGCGGAGTGGACTTGTCGTCCACCTACGCGCACCAGCAGGACATCCGGTACCAGGACGCGATGGGCGAGCTGCTGCTTCAGTTCTCCATGGTGGTTCCTGGCGGCATCCTGATGTTCTTCCCGTCGTACTCGTTCCTGGAGAAGCTCAAAGCGAGATGGCGATCCACGGGGCAGTGGAGCAAGATCAACGCCATCAAGTTCGTGTACAGCGAACCGCGGAAGGCGGGCAAGAAGTTCGACGCGCTTCTGGATAAGTACAAGCTCTCAGTCGCGAGAGGGCGAGCTGGTGCCGCGACGGATCGCACCGGTGCCGTGTTCCTCGCAGTATATCGCGGCAAAGTGAGCGAGGGTATCGACTTCTCGAACGACAACGCGCGAGCAGTGCTCGCGGTCGGCATCCCGTTCCCCAGCATCGCCGACTTGCACATCTCGCTCAAGCGCAGGTACCAGGACGAGATGAGCCGCGTCGACAGGAAGCTCGTGAACGGACAGAAGTGGTACCAGCTGCAAGCCTTTCGCGCGCTCAATCAGGCGCTGGGTCGGTGCATTCGGCACCGCAAGGACTACGGCGCGATCCTGCTCCTGGACTCGCGCCATCGGGACGGCGCGCACACGGCGTCGATCTCGAAGTGGATGCGTTCGTCCATTCAAGAGGTGGAGCGATCGGAGCTCGTGCTCGGGCGATTCCTCGACTTCTTCAAGCACAACGAGCAGGAGCTCGGAACTGGCGCCGTATCACTCTCATTGCTGGAGGCGAAGCGGAGGTCGGAGCCGCTGTCACTAGAGTACGAATCCTGCGACTCGGATGAGGACGCAGCTTCGGCTGCACACTCGAGCTCGGCAGTCGACGCGACCCCGACGGAGTATGTGCGAGACTCGAATCCTAGCGTCTGGCACCCGCGAGTGATCAGTCCGCGCGTGCGCTCGGTGTTCCAGTTCGGTCTCCCAGCTCCTGTTGGCACCTCTCAAGCAATGTCCGAGGCAACCAGCGCCTCCCAACTCTGGTAGCTCAGTGTACGTGATGAAGTGAAGACCCGCGACGAATCTGCGGCCGACGAAGTGAAAGGCGTGTTGAGTCCCTTCGATCCTGTTCTTCCTCGAGCTCAAAGGCGGCGCGAGCGTTCAGCTCCAGCGTGTCTGGACGTCGTGCAGAGGACCGTCGTCTCCACTGTGCGCACGAGAGTACTGACAGCACCAGGAGCGTGACACATACGATCGATCGATTACATACGGGACACCAACTGTGCTCGCGAGACCGACAGTAGCCTCGCCCTCAGATCCTGAGCAAGAGGTAACGTGCACTGTCGCCTACAAGAGCGGGTGGATGTACGCGGGGTAGATCTCCGAGAACCGCAGCGAGCCGGAGGTGATGTCGTCGGTGATCCAGTTGCGGTGCGGCACGCCGGGGATGGTGTGCAGGTGGAGTCCGCCGCGCTCGTCGAGCGTGCGCAGTCCGTACGTGTCGCCGAGGTACTCGGGCGTCTCCTTCGCGCTGAGCACGCGGAGCGCGTCGAACTCGTTCTCGAGCGCTTGGGCACTCGCCACCTCGTCGTACTGACCGAGGATCGAGGTTTGCCACGGCGCGAGGAGTCCGTCGTCCGGAGACGCGAAGAAGTGCGCAGCACCGAGCTTGAGGAAGTTGTCGCGGCGGCGCACGCGGTTCTTCTCGTCCTCCGGTGTCGCGCACTCGCTGACGTTGTTGAGTTCCGCGAGGAACGCGTTTGCCTTCTTCCAGGCGTGCGCCACCGGTGACCTGGCGATGTTGAAGAACGAGAACTGCTGCTGGAGCTCCGGGTGCGCGACCGCGACCGCGTCGAAGTCCGCTTGGAAGCGCTGCATGAGCGACTGCTCTCCCCGCTCGCCGGAGGACTGCGTCGACGTCGACGAGTACTTTGTGAGGTCGAAGACGCTCGGCGGGAAGAGCTCGGGGCCGGGCTGGCGTAGGAAGTAGTGCAGTCCGTCCGTGTCTTGCGGCTGCGGGCCGAAGAACATACCGTTCGTGATGCCCGCGAGACACACGAGCGTGCGCACGTTGTGGTCGTCCATCTCCTGCACGACCGCGCGGGCGAGGAAGCCGCCTTGTGAGTAGCCGATGAACGCGTAGCCGTCGGCGAAGGCGACGGGGTCGCTTTCGACGCGCTCGCGGATCTGCGCGATCGCGAGCGGCACTTGGTCGCGCACCGAGCGGATCGAGTCCACGGGTCCGGACGCGAACGACAGGGGAACGAAGAGCCGACCTTCGACGGCCATCTCGGCAGCGAAGCGCGCTCCGGTCCCGGGCGTCTGGGTGACGCCGTGAAAGTAGAACACCGGCAGCAGGGAGGGCGACGACGGCGACTTGGAGGTCATGGGAGGAAGCAGGTGACTCTGCGGGCTTGGGGCTTGAGAGCTGGGAGACGAATCGAGGTGTGTGGGCTCCTAGCAAGCGCGCGACCGTGGGTGGTGGAGGGTGGGTGGAGGTGCAACAGCTTGAAGTCGTGCTAGTCGTACCTTGAAGTGGTCTTCGTCTCCGTTCGTGAGTGTGGGTGGTGGGAGGGAGCACCTCCTCCTTCGTCTGCGAGCACCGCAGAGTTCTCTGGGTGGTGGCACGAAGCCATCGAACGATCGAATGTCGAGCCCAGTTGGCAAGATGGCGTCTCCCACACACTCGATCCCGAGCTCCCCGGACTCGGTTGCCACAGGCTCAGCGTCGGCTGCTTCCGATCTGCTGCTGCAAGAACTGCTCGCAATGGACGACGACGGCGAGGGCGAGTCTGACGCCGTGCGCAGTATCGAGGACGACTGTCGTCTCATCCCTCTCGAGAGCGCAGCTCGAGTGCCGCGCTCCGCCAGCAACGCGAAGCCGGTGAAGGGGAAGAAAGCGCCGAAGTTCGCGAGCACGCAAGCACGGCAGCGGCACGAGAAGCAGGCGCTCGAGGCGCAGGTGAAGCAGCTGGAGGCGGTGCTGCGGCTGATGATGAGACTGGTTGGGAACAGCTCACGCGACCCAGCGCTGGACGGCAGCAGAGCGGGTCAAACTGCGGTGGTCGTGAGGTGGAAGAGCGCAGTGGCACGACAGCGCGAGCAGCGCAAGCGGTCGGAGGAGGAGAACCGACAGCTCCGAGCAGATCTACTGGAGCAAAGGAGACTGATGAGGGGCGTGCACCGCGTGCTCGTTGGCCGTGAGGCGAAGAACGTGGTGCGTCGGCGGCGCTGAATGCCTTGCTGTTGTGGCTCCACCCACCTCACACGTCCGTGGAGCTGAGCAGATCGCTCAAGAGAAGCTGCTGAACTCGGCACCGCGCATGAACATGATCTACGAGGAGTGCTCCGTGTTCCTCACGATGCTCGCAGATCTCGCTGCCATGCGCTCCGGAGTGGACGACGCACTGCGTGCGATCGAGCGCGCATGTCCGACGACGGATTCGTTCCGCAAGTGGGAGCCTCGCTTCGGCGCGAACGCGGCAGTCTCGCTCGAGATGGTCGGGTGCGAGGAGGTCCCGTTCTCGAAGCGAGACGTGGACCGAGCGATGTTCCTCCACCGTCACGACAAGACTCGCAACTTCCGCAGTCTCAACCTCCAGGTGCGTCGTATCGCTCGCTCGCTCGCAGCTCACGTGGCGTCGCTCCTGACAGTTGTGCTCTGCTGGACGATGTTGTGATGTTGCAGGCGGTTGGCGGACCGCCAGGCGTCGACGCCACCACGGAGATGATGCCCGTTCCTCACGCGGTCAATGTCGCCGCGTATCGCCAGCGCCAGGTGACCAACTCCCTCCGCACCGACGAGCAGACGATCTCGATGACGCTCGCATACATCGACTCGGTCGACGTGTCGGGGCGATCCGTTCCGGGGTTCCAAGACAGAGTCCAGCTCTGGACCGTGAGCACGCAGCACTCGGTCGTGAACCCGCGCACAGGCGCCAGTGAACTCTCGACGGTGGTCAAGTGGCTCTCGACAGTCACGCCGGTGGCAGTTCGCGGAGTGTACTCACTTCGCTGGGACAGAGACTCCATCCAGACGACGATGATACCGGTGTGGGACCGTCAGATATCGACGCGCATGCAGCAGATCGAGAACTTTCTTGTTGAGGCATCGAAGCATCGCTGATCAGGATCCGGTCCACAAGCGCAGCAAGCAGCACGTGTAGCGCGAGGGCGAATCATCGCGGCCCTGGAGTTCGTGTCTTGGTGCACAAGAGTTTGTCGGCTTGGCGAACAAGGTTCTCACTAGCACCTGCGCAGCAACCGCACCTGTCGAGGACAAGGAGCTCGGGAGTCAACAGCACGCGGCGGGAGCCCACGCCTCGCGGTGACCTCGCGAACTCGAGAAGGAGGAGGAGAAGAAGAGGAAGAGAGTGGGTTGGTCCAGAAAGTCTATCGATGCTGTCATGAGCACTAGTGTACAGGAAGGATGGGGCGGGGCTGCTGGCGGTGGTGGTTACGAGCGCTCATCGTGGCCGCACGTGGGGCATGTCATGCTCTCGTTGAGCTTCGGCACGATGCACTCGTCGTGGAACCGGTGGCCGCACCGGAGCGTCGTGGTGTAGCTCAGTCCCGAGCACGGCGACGTCCGCGGGCTCGAGCGCGAGCTGACTGAGGAACTCGAGCTCGAACGCGAACTCGGACGCGTGTGCGGCGCGAACGCCTCACCGTCGAGGCTCGAGTCGCAGAGCGCGCACACGCACGGGCACGCGTCGTCGCTCGAGAAGTCGCCCTCCGAGCTCGTCGCGGACAGCAGCGAGTCGCACGAGCCGCGCGACGCGGTCGGCGACAGCGATGACGACGACGACGACGCGCTCTGCGCGAGGAGCAGCGCGTCGTGCAGCGGGTGGTCGGCACGGCGCACGTCGCCGACGACGAACGCCTCGAACTCGCGCGCGACGGCGCCGACGAGCACCGCGCAGCCGTGGTTCTCGCGCGCGAGCACGCTCTGCTGCAGGCGCGCGAGGCAGAGCGCGAGCTCCGCGCGGCGCTTCTCCGTGAGGCACGCGCTGCTGCCGCGGCCGAAGAGCGCGGGCTTGGGGAAGCAGCTCTTGACGAACGAGTAGAGGTACGCGCAGTCGGCGGAGCAGACGTGGCCGCGGCGCAGCGCCTGCAGCAGCCGCTGCTGCAGCTGCCGGAAGTCCTCGAACGCGCGCGGCGGCTGCGTCCACTGGGTGCCGGTCGCGCGGTGCGCGAGCGCGAGCGTGTAGGCGGCGTCGCCCTTGGGGGGTCGGGCGGCCGACAGCTCGAGTGTCACCTGCTCGAGCAGCAGCAGCGACGACGGGAGCGCCGCCGACGGCGCGCGCTTGCGGACGAGCGTGCGGCGGGGCGCCATGGCGGGCGTTTCGGCGTTGGGAGGTCGGGAGGAGGCGGCGGTGCTGGGAAGCGAGCAGGTTCGCGAGTGGGTCGAGGGCTTGTGGAGCTCTCTCCTGGAGGAGTTGTCTCCTGCTCTGCTGCGCCACCAGACCACCAAGTGACACATGCGCCGATTTGCAGCGTAATCGGTCGGCTCGTAATCGGTCGTGAGAAAGGGAGCATAATCGGATGCTCGCGCGCGGGCGATTGCGCTTTATGCTCGCTGCTGCTGCTGCGTTTGTTTGTTTGTTTGTTTGTTTGTTTGTTGGCGCGTTGGTTCTCATAGGAGAGAGACTGTGTGTGTGCGTGTGCGTGCGTGTGTGGCGAGCAAACGCAGCACTGGTGGCGCTGACGCCGGTGGCGATCGATCGACGCACTGCAGCGCAAGAGCACCGGAGTTTTTCACGAGTTTTTCAAACGTTGTTCACAAAAGTGTCAAACGACCGTCACTCTGTGA
This sequence comes from Globisporangium perplexum, assembly GCA_023333865.1. Taxonomy (NCBI): domain Eukaryota; phylum Oomycota; class Peronosporomycetes; order Pythiales; family Pythiaceae; genus Globisporangium; species Globisporangium perplexum. The sequence continues at coordinate 2,017 of JAASFS010000897.1, read as the reverse complement.
GTGTGCGTAATCCGGCTTTGCCCCTCCTCAATAATCGACGACCGAGCTTGCACAGAGAACGGGTACCCTCTGCGGGACATGCTCGCCATCCACCACCACCCGGTTATCCAGCGACGACGACGACGAAGGCGCGTCCGCTCGCTTGTGCGGTGGCAGCGCTGCTGACGGCGGACAGTCGCCCGCGTGGATGGTGGTGTCCTGCAGTACCCAACGAGGAAGACGCGTGGTTCGGTTCGCCTCGCGTCCTGCTGGTTCTGGTGCTGCTGCTGCTGCTTGTCGAGACGCATGCACGCGCGAACGAGAGCGGCGCGATGGTGTTGGCCAGAAGCCTGGAGGAATGTAGCGCTATGTGTGAAAGAAGTACCTCTATTCGCGATCTGCTTGCTGCTGCTGCGGACTCGCTTGCTACATGATCTCACGGTGGCCGCACGTCGGACACCGCTGCGTCTCGTTCAAGACCGAGAGCGCGCACTCGTCGTGGAAGCGGTGACCGCAGCCGAGCGTCGTCGTGTAGTGCGCTGGAGATCGAGGGGGGGATCGGACACGGCTGGAGCTGCTGCTGATCGACAACCGCCGATCGCTTTGACTCCATGACGCCTCGCTCTCCTCGTCCCCCTCCTCGTGCTCGTCGTTGCCGCTGTTGCTCTCGTCGATGCTCTGGTGCAGCGGCGCGCTGCAGATCTGGCACACGAGCAGTTCGTCATCGTCGCTCTCTGACAACGACGACGAGAGCGACGAGAGCGACGAGAACGAGAGCGAGCTCATTCGCGCCGCGTCACTCGTCTCGACTGGCGTGAGGAGCTGCACTGAGCACTCCTTGAGATCGTAGCCGAAGAGCGCGCACGCGAGCTCCTGCGCCAGGTCGCGCGTGACCACCGCGCAGCAGTGGTTCTGTCGGTTGCGCACGAACTGCAGCACGTTCGAGAGGCAGAGCTCGACGGCGTCGCGGCGCTTCGCCAGGCGCTTACCGGTCGACAGCGTCAGCGTCGCCTTCTTCGGGAAGTAGTTCTTGAGGAAGCTGTAGATCCAGGGACACTCGGCGTGGCACAGGTGACCGTGCTGCATGACCGCGAGCAGTCGCTTCTTGAGGCTGCGCAGCTCGTCGAACGTGTAGCGCCGCTGAGTGGCGAGCGCGTCGGTCGAGCGCGAGTGGGTCGCCGCGGAAGTTGCGAGCACGAAGACACCGTCCGCGTCTAGTGCGACCTGCAGCGCGACGCCGTCGAGCATCGCGACGTACGACGAAGGCGCCGAGTCTGCGGAGCTGAGTTTGGGCTGGAGTGGCTGCGAGCGTCGGCGTCGGTGCATCGGCGGACGCTGCGTTTGGTCTGGAGACGACACCTTCATCATCATGGCGCCTTGTTGGGGATGAGGGGACTGTGAGTGCCGGAGAGGTGGAAGGTGTGTGGTTTGCTGGGCAAGTTTGCGAGTGAACGAATGAGCTCCAGAGCAGCTGCTGGTCGCGCCGTGTGACTGGGAGAGGATACTCGAGTCGTCAGTCGTGTGACCGTGAGTCACCTGTCAGCGAAATGGATACACCAACACTCTTGACATGATAACATCCACCACTCACACTCCTTACCACCACGGAACCGCTTGTCTCGCGACACCCTCCCTCCTCCTTCCTTCGCGGCTGGTTCCGTGCGGCTCCACGTCCTCCTCTGCCTCGACGACAGACCACTCGATTGGGCATCGTTCCGTAACAACAACGCAATCGCAGCCGTTTGAGCATGGGCTGGCTCGAGCATGGATGGGATACTGATGCGACGTGTACGAACTCACAACAACCGAGTCCTGCGCGCCTGAGTATCCTATTCTCTTGCTGCATTTCCCTCCTTGACTCGATCGCAGGCAGCCTCGCTCCGTTTCCGCGGGCTTCTCCTTCTCTTTCCTCCCTACTTGAGCTCCTCTGCGGTTGGTTCACCGGCGTTCCTGTTTCTCGCTCTCACACGGAAACCGAGCACATGATCGAGCTGCCAGCGTTCGTGCAGATCGTCGCAACAATCACCGAGTTCTTCTT
>JAASFS010000896.1:0-10836 GCA_023333865.1 Globisporangium perplexum | reverse complement strand
GCTGATCCCTGATCGGCGCGATGTCGAAGAGCTCGGTCTTGGGAGTCGACTTCGCCTTCTTGGCAGAATGGCAGAAGTCCTGCTCACGTTCGCGCTTCATGGCGAAGTGGCAGACTTTGGTGTCGAAGCGGAGGGAAGAAAATCCGCTCCGACCAGAACTGTCCACGACAGACTGGTGCAATCCGGCTTTGCCCAAATGACTTGGTGTTAAAGACTGGAACTGTAACCGGGCGTGCCCGAGTTACGCAGCACAGTAGGGAGGAAGCGTGCGTGAGCACCTTCCGCAAGGATTCCTGTCAAAGACGGAAAGACGTTGGGCACTTCTGCTCCAAAAACCAAAGTGTTATTTCGTAGCTTAGTGCGGCTCCACCCGTTGGTGTGAGCTTGTAGATTTGTATGCTATACTAAATTTAAGATGCCTAAATTGAGTGGCTCTGAGGGCCCTACTGATCTTATTCGTCTTTATTGTGCTAACAGTAGCCAATCGGATAGGCCGCAATTATTGCTGGTTCTAAAGATATTGCGCGGATAGTAATCCGGCGGCGCTGGGTTATATTTAATAACCAGCGCGTGTAACCCCGTTACATCTTAGATTTAGTATAGTATACAAATCTACAAGCTCACACCAACGGGTGGAGCCGCACTGAGCTACGAAATACCACTTTGGTTTTTGGAGCAGAAATGCCCAACGCCTTTCCGTCTTTGACTGGAATCCTTGCGGAAGGTGCTCACGCACGCTTCTTCTCTACTGTGCTGCGTAACTCGAGCACACCCGGTTACGCATTCAAGGATAGGGACGTACTTGTTATTAACGTTTTGATTTGTTTCGTGCGCGGATGTGCCACATCCGGAAATTTAAGTGAAAAATATTCCCGGATGTGCCACATCCGGGAATATATTATATTTTTCAAGATGTGTTGATTGAAAGCTAATCTGTCGACTGAATTATAAATATTTTTCGGATGGCCGCCAAGAAATATTTCTTATATTTCAATCAACAGAATTATTTTCACTTTACATTTCGCAAAAATACATTTTTTACGGGATGTGGCACATCCCGTAATATATGTGATATATTTCCCCGGATGTGCCACATCCCGTATTATATGTGAAATATTTCGCCGGATGTGGCACATCCGGCGTCGCCCGAAATAAAAATTGTCTGTTTTGGGAGAATCGTACATAGACTGTGCTATCGACGGAAATCACGAGTCTGAACGACGGCCGAGACTTCAAACAAACGGTTTTGCGGTCAAAATCAATTCCTGGATGTTTACTCGTAATACGGAGAAGATTATGCGACCGCGACTTGCATAATCAGTGCCGAAAATGCCAATCAAGCGGTCTTGATTGTTGCACGGGAGGAGTTGCTGTCATGGTCGTTGCTGCCTGGCTGCTCACGCGCGTCGCGGTGGCGCCGCTTGTCTGCACACACGCTTCTTTCATTCCCACATCCTCTGCGCGCCGCGCACAGATCGCCCTGTTAGCTCGCTGCGATCAGCTCCCGTTGCCGCCACCGATCCTTCCGATCGCAGGTCCGCCCGCTGCCTGCCACCACCAGTTCTCGCTCGTCCTCTCAGACATGGCTCTGCACCACACACCCAGCACCAGTCACACCACCACCGCCGCCACCAATGCTGCCGCTGCTTACGGGTGGCTCGACGAGGCGCTCGCGCTGCTCGACAGCTACGACACGTTCGCGAGCGCGAGCGCCGGTGTTGGACCAGTCCCCGCATTCGCGCCGTCCGTGAGCTACGCGCTCGGCGGCGCCGAGCTCACGGTCCCGTCCGACACCGACTTCCCCATCCTGACAGCTTTTAGCAAGGTGCACCAGCACTCGCAGCACCAGCAGCTCCAGCAGGAGTTCCAGTTCGAGCTCCCGCGAGATGAGAACGAAGACCCGGCCACGGAATCCCCGAGTTCGCCCTCTTCGTCGGTCTCTCCGACATCCTCTCGACGGAGCCGACCTACCACCACGCTGACGCGACCGCTTCGCGACGAACCCGCGACAAAGCGTCCGAGGAAGCTGCCGCGCGCCGAGATCATCCGGCTTCGAGGCGAGGTCGAGTCACTCACAGCACACCTCGACCAGCTGCAGCAGACGAAGGACGAGCGAGCGAACAGGTCCAACGACGACCAGCTCGTGCACAAGATCCGCGACCTCCTCCCATCGCTCAACCCGGTCGAAATTCAGTTGAAGGAGCTCCGCAAGTCCGAGTCGATCAATAAGAAGCTCAAGCGGCAGCTCGCGGAGCAGGCGACACTGCACATGTCCCTCCAGACTTTGCTCAAGGAGCTCAATGCCGTCGAGGTATGAGCTCGACGACGCGGCACGCTGCGAGGCTGCTACGACGACGTGTGCCTGACGCTCGCTTCCGTGCGCAGAACCTCGGCATCATCCAGGAGTTCGAGACAGCGGAGTCGCGGGATCTGATCCAAAGCGAACCGTTCGTCAGCAACGTGAGCGAGAACCCGGCTGCCGTGCTCGTGCAGCTCCGGTGCAGCGTTCAGAAGCTGAGTCTCGAGACGAAGAGCATCCACGAGCTGGTGACCGCGTCGAGCGACGTGCGGTCAGCGTTCAACCACAGCAAGACGACGGGGGACATGAGGGGCAGGCCGGTGTTCGAGGTCGCATCCAACACGCCGGCTGACTGCGGCTTCGAGCAGCTCGCGCGCCAGTCATGGGAGATCATGATGCGGTTCGCAGACACGAACCCGATGTTCCAAGACTCGAAGGTGACCAAGGTGTGTGCTGCTGCTGAACATAGTGTTCACGCTTGATCTGCCATCTTGCTGACGAACTTGCTTGCGCGTGTTCTCACCTGTGCAGCTCTCAATCTCCGACACGACGCACGAGAAGCTCGTGAACACACGCATCCAGTACGGATCAACCGTGCTGGAGGTGAACGGACTGAGCGTGGTCAGCAAGTTCGAGAGCCGCGACTACGTCGCGTTCGTCTTCTCGTCGCTGCTCACGATCTCGGGTCTCCCCGACCTCGTGCTTCGCGAGCACGGGTGGATGATCGCGACGCACAACCCGCTGGCGCCGTCCTCCGGTCCGGAATCGCATCGGAAGAGCGTGTTCCAGACGATGTATCGACAGATCCCGGAGACGCGGACAGGGATCCCGTTCCCGAAGGACAGCTCCATGGCGCGCATCCAGGAGTGCGTGATGAAGTCCCAGAACGACCGGATGCGGTTGTGCGTCGGCGTGCTGCAGAACACGTTACTGTCGAAGCTGAACGAAGGCGTCTCCTTGTAACAGTAGTGCGTCAGTCTACGCCTTGAAGAGAGGATCGCGTTGTGCTCAGAGCTTCGTCGCGAACATGCAAGGTTCAGAGTTCAAAGCTGCCGGGCGACGTAGGATCCGTTTCATTCTCCTCCAGCAGCAGGTCGACGCCACCGGCGCTCGAGAGGATGGCTTCTGGCGAGCAAGGGGCGATGGCGATGGCGTCGATAGCGCCGCCGAAAGAGCTCGCCGCCGCGACTGAAGACAGCGAGCAGCTTTGGTACTCGTCACTGTCAGCAGGATCGAGCTCGAGCGCGCTGCACTCGAGTGCGGAGATCGACCCGCTCCTTCACCTGGTGCTTCACTCCGCGACATCGGATATCGATCTCGTCTCCCCTCGTCAGGAAGCGGCGCCGACGATGGACGGCTCGCTGCTCGCCGTCCTGCCATCAGCGAAGAGGAAGCCGAAGTTCCCCAGCTCACGCGCGCGCCAGCGCCACGAGATGGAGTCGTTGCGAGAGCAAATCTGCGCGCTCATTGAGGTGATCAGTCGAGCACGCGGCTCCGCTGTCGCTCGACGCGGCGCGGGAGATAGCAGCGAGCGTGGGCACAGCGAGCGCCAGTCCTCAGTCTCATGGAAGAGTGTGGCGTTCAAGCAACGTGTGCGGCTGGAGGAGGCGATGCGAGCGAACGAGTTGCTCAAGCAGCGCTTCCGCGACCAGAACAAGCTCGCCAAGAGCCTGAAAGCGATGGTTTCGAGGCGCGCAACGAGGCAGCCAGTACGCTCCGACGTTCTTGACGTGATATCGATTCACGGCGACGGACGACCTGACACTCTGGTTCTGTATCGTGGCTGCTACCAGAACGTGCTTGCTGTCATGGACTCGCCTCGACCGAGCAAACCACTGGAGGTGACGCCGGACGACGGCGCGATCTTCCGCGAGGCGCTTGCAAACCTCGAGCAGATGCGAGCGGTCTCAAAGCAGACTATCAAGCTGCTGTCCGACATCGAGACACCTGTTCAAGGGAGCTCGCACGACTGGAGGGTCCACTTCGGAGCTCTCGGGTATGCTGTTGTGGAGGTGCTCACTTGCCATGCAGTCCCGTTCCCGAAGGACGAGGTGGAACGAGCGATGCAGGTCATTCGGCTTGAACAATCCCCGAGCAAGCGAACATTCACAGCTGACGTGAGCGCGCCTCTGTGCGTCTCTGCTTGCCCTTGACAAACTTGCTGACCATGCCGACGTCTTCGTTTGCTGTTTGCAGCATCTTGGGAGCTCGTCCGGTTCGGTCGCGAGGCTGCAGCTCCAGCAGCTCTCTGCACCGACTCGTCGTGCTTCTCGGCGCATCTGCTCCGTGTTCCACAGCACCATGTGCGGCTCGATCGCTACGTCGCTCGACACCGGGCTCATCATTGTCACGGAGGCGGCAGAAGACGCAGCGCCAAGTCATCCAGCACCCCGCAGCGTGTTGCGATTCCAAGGATGGACGATCTTCACGCCGGTCGTGCACACGGACTCGCGCACCGGGCAGCAGCACCACTCGACTGTGATCCGGGCGCTGTCGAGGATCACTCCGCTCTCGCTGCCGCACACGTCCCTGGCGTCGACGTGGGGGGACAACCTCAAGGAGAGCGCTGTCGTCCCCGAGTGGGATCGAGACATCACTGCGAAGCACCAGGCGCTCGAGAACCTGCTGCTGGATCGCCGCCAAACTGCGTGACGAACGACGACACAGAGAGGCTTGGCTCTCAAACGGATCACTGTAGTGCTCTTGCTTGTACCGCTGGTGCGCATTGTCAGCGAGGACGCGCAGCGCGGCATCTCTTTGAGAGCACGTTGCTCAGAGGCAGCTTGTCCGACGGCGGGCAATTGCCACACCAACGCCACACGAAGTCCGGTCTGTACTCGGTAAATGGATGCACCTTGTCGAATGCTAATCAACAATCGGACAGAGGAATGATGGACATTTCTCAACTTGCTCAGGACAGCGAAGACGATGGTGCTCGCGGCGGACGCGGCGCTGGACGAGCTCCTGACGCTCGAGGAGGCGCTCGCGCTGCTCGACACGCCCACCGACCTGCTGCTCGACACGCCCACCGACCTGCTGCTCGACACGCCCACCAACCTGCTGCTCGACCTCGACGTCGATGTCGGCGACTCGGCGAGCTCGAACTCCCCGAAGCGCCGCGCCAAACGCGCCAAGACCGCGACATCGGAGAGCGTGGGGTCATCGTCCTCGCAGACGTCCTCTCCGTCGGCGGACAAACCGAAGAAGGTGTACGTGCGCCGCGACCCGCGCAAAGAGATCGCCACTCTGCAGCACGAGACGCAGGAGCTCGAGGAGCGGCTGGCGCTGCTGCGGCGCCACAGCGCGATCTGCATGGTCGCGGCGTCGAGTCACCCTGGCGATGACGCGCCGCGCCTCGTGCCCATTCGCGGCGCCGATCGTTGGGCGGAGCGCTCTCTGAGGGAGTTCCAGAGACGCGAGGAGTCAGAGCGCACGAACGAGACGCTGCGAGCTGCACTCGCGCGACAGGAGAGGGTCAGCAGCATGCTGAGCGCCATTCTTCACGGGGAGACTGCTGCATCCGAGGTGGGACGAAGGGGTGATGCTGAGCGTGCCGACTGCTCGGTGACTTACACACGTGCGTGCATGTGGCTGATCGGCTTGCAGATTCACGAGGAGACAGCGCTCGTCAGCCGCCCAAGCGCGCACGAGATCCGGTTCCCGGCGCCTGACGACCACTACAAGCTCTTCACGGAGCTCTACCACTACCTCGAGGCGCTGTACTACAACACGGCACTCGCGCTCGACAAAGTCGGGAGCGCGAACCCAGCGTTCGCGACGAGCAGCAGCCAGCGGCATGACCCAGCGCTGGGGCTGGTGGTCGAGATGGCGTCGTCGACACCCGTGATGTGCGAGTTCGCCAAGCTGGAGAAGCTCCTGTGGGCTCGGATGCTCGCCAACACGATGACGCACGAGTGTCATCAGTTCGAGAACCGCCAGAAGGTGCGCATACGCGCTGTCGAGCTGGGCTGCGGTATCCCTGGTGTCTGACATCACGGACTTCGTGTGAATGCAGCGGCGAGTCGCGCAGACCTCCGACTGCGTGGAGAAGCACCTGCATATGACGTTCAGCGACAAGCACGGCCCAATGACTCTCGGCGGGATCTCCGTGACGCGCAAGTTCGCCGAGCAGCACCGCACAGTGTTCGTTCTCACGACGCGCATCCACTGCGCCGAGCGCAACGTGCAGCTCCGCGAGGACAGCTGGCTGATCGTGAGCGCGGTAGGCGACGCCGCGTCGACGTCTCGCTTCCAGTGCTTTCACCGCTCCTACGTGGACCGCGCCAGCCGCGCGCGCGCAACCTCAGACGCCCGCGATCTGCAGGACTTCCTGGTTCGAAGCTCGAGCGAGAGAGTGCACGAGCACCAGATGCTGATGCTGAGACTGCTGACGGAAGAGTTCGGGCCGAGTCCGGCTGGAGTCGTCTCAGCTCCTCACCCGCAGATCCAGCTCGCAGCAGTGTGAGAGTGGCAGAGGCTTCAAGATCAAGTCCCGATGTATTCACTACAGCACTGCTGCGCTCGCTCGATCTGGTGCCGCTCTCATACGTCAGTCCGAGTCGTCAGACTCCTCCTCCTGCAAGCGAACATAGCGGACGTGGAAGCAAGTGAGTGTGTGATTACATGTACAGCTTACAGATGCGCAGGCGGTGTCTCCCGAAGCCTACCTTGGACGCTGCGAGGTCCTGGAGCAGGATCTCGAGCGAGCGGTGCAGCATGATGTGCTCCGCGACCTTCCGCTTCAGCGCGCTGTTGAGCGCTTCGGATTGCTGCAACCCATCGCGCACCGCTGACGTCAGTCGCGACTGATCCTGGGAGCGCGCGTGCTGGAGCTGCGCGAGGCGAGTCGTGAGGACGCTGATCTCTTCGCGCAGCCGCAGGATCTCTGCTCGCGGGAGCTTCCGCGGCGGCTTCGTGGCCGGTCGTGCGCAAGGTGATCGTGGCTTCGGGCTTGTTCGTCGAGGCGGTGAGTTTGTGTCTTGAGGGTTGGCGAGCGCGAGGCGTTCCCGAGGCGAGTCACAGCGATAGTCTGGGTCGTCATGCGAGGTGTGGTCGGTGCTCTCGCCGTTCGCGGACAAGTGGCGAGGGCTCATCGGAGCAGTGAAGATGTCGAGGTGCGCGAGGTACTCGTCGAGCCACTCGGGCGTCTGGTGCTCCTCCATCTTGAACGCTTCGAGTCGTGTGGGGAAGTTGGCGAAACCGGGAATGGCGTGTCGAGAGCGATCTAGTGGTGCAAAGAGGAAGAGGAAGGAAGGAGAGGATAGACTCTGCTCGAGAGCCATCACGTTTGGTTAACGAAGAAGTGCTTGGTGGTCGTCGTGGGGAGCGGTGCATATCACCTGCGCCAGCTTGTAGGAGCAATCCGCGAGTAAGTGCACGGCGCTCGGCGCGGCGGTGTCGCGCCATGGTCGGCAATTGCGGTGGGTGCGAGTGGATAGCGCGGTCGCGAATACTTCGTCCAGTGTGTGGTGCTGCGGTGTCGGTGTCCCTGTCCGCCCCGCCTGGATATTTCTCCTGTCATGGCAACGAGTTAGCATGCACCTTGATCAGCTCTCGGGAACTCAGTTGACCACCTCGGAGCTCTCGACAGTAAGCGTTTGAATTTGGGGCTCCCGAAGTCGCGCGGTCCGATTGATGCCTCAGGATCGGTGCTTCTCAGGACCAGAGATCTCTCAGGAACACGCTACCAAAAATCCAGGACAACTACACGAAGTGGAGCCATCCTTCGCCACAACTTGCACGCACTGGGATCACTCCGACGGACACGCCAAGGTCAGAGTCGTTCACAAGCACTTCAGCTTCGAGGCCAGAGTCTGTCACCATCGGAGAGCTTTCCAGCGTGAGGAAGTTGACACGAGTTGCGAACACCATTCAGTGCGTGGTGGCGGCGATGACCAAGCGTGAGTCAGAATCGTGTCCACTCGGTGGCCCATGCGCTCCGCAGCAGCAGGACAAGGTGTAGGAAGGCAGGCACGGTGGCCGCAACTACGAGCCACAGTGTCACCATTCGCAGCGTTCTATTCGCAACATTGGTCCAAGGTCGTGCAACATTCGTGTTACATCGTGCGTCGTCACTCTGACACTCGCGACCTTGCAGCCTCTTAACCTCGATCGCCATGCAGCCGACCGCGAAGGCGCTGAACAGCGCCGCCGCCGCCTGTGCGGCTACCAACGCCGAGGCGCAACAGCCGCGGGCGGCGCGCAGAGCGCAGTGGCGGCAGAGCGCGGAGATCGCGCGCCTGCGCTTCCAGGCGGCCGACCTCGAGGCGCACGTGACGCTGCTCCGCCGGTTCTGCGGCGTCGGCGCTGCAACCGGCGACGACGACCGAGACGACGAGCGCGGAGGCTGCACACACAACCAAGAGCCGCGGACAAGCGAAAGCGGCGCCCGCGAGTGGTGCTCGCGCGCGGCGGCGGAGCTGTCGGCGCGGCAGCAGGCAGAAGAGCAGAACCGGAGGCTGCGCGCGGCTCTGGACGAGCAGCTCCGGATGCGCGAGGCGATCGAGCAGCTCCTGGCGCATAAGCTGTCGTCGCAGGTGCGGCCGACTGGTGAACTAGGTGAGCGGTCTCTCGGACTGAACAGAGTACTGCTGCTGCTGGTACTGGGGGCGACAGGATCTGGCGTTCCTCGCAGAGGTCGAGGCGCAGAACGCGCTCGAGAGCGACGTCGCCGGTGAGGTGCAGCGCACGACAGACATCGCCGAGTTGCTGCGGCGCACCGAGCGGATGTACCAGAGCACATCGGAGACCATCGCCCGCGTCTTCGCGGCGAGGAACACGACGCGCGTGTTCAGCTCGAACCACTACGAGGAGGACCCGCTGCTGGGGGCGTCCCACGAGCTCACGACGAACACGCCGCTGCCGTGGGACGTGCGCCAAGTCGAGATGTTCCTGTGGCAGCAGATCGAGCTGACCGCGAACCTCGAGTGCTGCATGCACAGCTACAGCCACCGGCAGCAGCACGTGCACGTACGTCCCGAGCTCTGCTGGTGAGCTGGTCGATGGGTGCTGACCATGCTAACATGCTGCCGACTGGCGCGCTGCAGGCCAAGCGCTTGATCCGAACCGCGGACGACAGACACTTGTGCATCGCGTTCGACGAGGTGGTGGGCGGGCGGAACTTGACCGGGATCTTCGCGATCCGCAAGTTCGTCGAGCCGCAGCGGACGGTGTTCGTGCTCTCGGCTCGCATCACGTTCTCCGGGAGTGCGCTCGTGATCCGGGAGGACGGGTGGGTCGTCCTGACCAGCCTCACGCAGACTGCCGAGAGCGACCCGCGCACGCTGCTGCAGTCGCACTACCACAACTACGTCGAGCGCCGCGACCAGGACGCGCCGCACGACCTCGACGAGCTCCGCGACTTCGTGCTCAACTTCCAGAGCGAGCGCATGCGAACGAACAAGCTCAGCATGCAAAAGCACATGGTCCACATGAAGAACATCTTCCTGAGCGACCGCATCGGCGACCTCGGGCTCGGGTGCATCCGATGCGAGTTCGAGGCGTTGCAGAAGGAGAGGCGCGCCGGCTCGAAGGTGCTCGTGTGACCGAGAGGCGGCTTCGCTCTGTGTGGCGTACTCGTACAGCGTGCATGTCGTTCCGTCGCTTCACCCCCTCTCTCCCGATGAACTGAACCAACACGCCGACAGGAGGCGCTCAATGAGGCCCGCGAGCCCTCCCAGCAGTGTCACTGGGCGGCGTGCACCCGCAGGCTGCTCTTGCTCTTCAGCGCTTGCTCGATCAGCACGTTCTCGATCATCTGATGCGCCGACGAGATGTACGTCGCTGTGGTTGCCATCAGGAAGTCGGTGATCGCGCCGACGCGCGGGTGGCTACGACCCGCGAGGTCTCCTCGAAGATCGGGCGTGAAGATGCAGCACGACTGCAGCAGCGCATGGTCGCCGGGGATCGTGCTCGGCCGCTTGATCACGATGTAGCCGTCCTGGAAGAAGCGTACTCCTGTCACCAGCTCGTCCGAGAACTCGAACGCCTCCGCTGCCGAGCGCCACACGATCACCACGCGGTTCTGCTCCACACGCCGCCGCAGGATCTGCCTGCAGCGGAGGTTCGCGTCCGTGTCGTTCGCGTTCAGCTTGAGGGTGAAGTCTTCCACTGCGGTGTCTCCCGGTGTCTTCGTGGACTGAGCATGGGGACGATGGACACGATGTCAGCAGCATGACATCGACAGTCTTCCGCTTCGCACTCACCCTGTCCGAGTTGTACCGGTACCGTCGATACGGCGCCTTCACCTTTGCCGAGGTGTAGTAGTACCACGCAGCGTCGGCTGCCGCGTGAAAACTGAACGGCAGCAGCTTGTTCGCGAAGATCTCGAGCGACACGCCGCTGTGCGCGTCAGGACGCACGCGCGCTCTCATCGCCGAAGTCTCGGAGTGCGCGAGTCCGTTCGCCTCGAAGACGCCGTCGAGCTTGGAGAAGAGCAGCTCCACCTCGCTCACCAGCGCCTTGAACACGTCCGCGTCCGTGGCACTGGCCGTTGGCATGCACATCTTGTTGCGCTCCACGAACTCCTCGATGTCCTG
>JAASFS010000895.1:0-10836 GCA_023333865.1 Globisporangium perplexum | reverse complement strand
ACGACGACGACGACGACGACGACGACGACGACGACGACGACGACGACGACGACGACGACAGAGCGAGAGGCGAGAGGTGAGAGCCGCCGACGGGATCCTCCAGACACGCGCGTATGTACTCTCTCTCTCTCCTCTCTTATGCTCCAGTTCTTCGTATCTCGGCCGCGCCAGTCATGTCCGCGCCTTCTTCTTCACGCCGTGGATGCTCAGGCTGACGCTCGCGTGCGATCCCTTGGCGCGACTCGTCTTCTCGAGCCAGATGACGACGGGGTCCGGCAGGTTCGACTTGCACTCCCAGATCGGCGCGTCCTCGCCGACCCAGTGGATGTGGTAGATCGTCTCGTGTGCGCCGGTCGTGACGTTCTTGACGACCTTGCGCTCGTGGAACGTATGGATCTGGAACCGGTGCCGCTGCTTGTTGAGCTCGCGGCTCCGGAAGAGGTCGATGAGGCGCTTGGGGATGTTCACCTCGGGCTCCCATGTGAGCTCGTCGTAGCCGTCCCACTTGACCAGGTACAGGTCCATCTCCTTGGTCGTGGCGCGCGGGCCGCTCCTGGACGACAGTGTCCGCCCGACCTTCACCTCGAGGATCGACTCGACCACGTACACGTCCTCCTCGTTCAGGTCGAATAGGTCTTCGTCGTCGTCGGTGGACGAGTCCACTCCGTTCTCCTCCTCGTCGTCCTCGTCCTCGTCCTCGATGGCCGCCTTCCGCTTCGCCTTCGTCTTCGCCGCCGGCTGTGGTGCTGCGGCGGCCTTGGGCTTGGGAGGTGGCATCACCTCGTCGTCCTCTTCCTCCTCCTCCTCCTCTTCTTCCTCCTCTTCCTCCTCTTCCTCTTCGTCGCTGTCTTCGAGGATGATCGCGCTCTGCGCCGACGCGCCAGTGACGCGCGCGTCGCCGTCGAACGTCAGATACGCCGACTCCGCGTGCTGTTCGTGCTCGCGGATCCGCGCAGCCACGCGTGCCAGCTGCTCCTTCGCGCTCGGCTCCGCCTTCGGGCTGTCGCTACTAGTGCGCAGGTACCGCTTCGTGCCGCCGGTTATGTCCCGCGTGCGCGGCTTGGGCGACGCCGGGTCGTCCAGCTTGATCGCCACCTCCGCCTCGTCCGAGTCCGAGTCCGAGTAGCCGTCCGCGTACTCGGGCTCCTCTCCGTCGTCACCTCCGTCCGCGTCGTCGTCGTCGCGCTTGCGCTTCTGGTTCGCCCGCCGCTTCGCCGCGCGCTTCGCCAGCTTCTCCATGCGCAGGCGGTCGTCAAGCGACTCGAGCACGCTGCTCTTGGCCGGCGGCGGCGGGTGGTGGCGGCCGCCGTCCGCCGGCGCGCGACTGCCCGCGAACAGCTTCCGGCGCCTGAGGTCCTTGAGCAGAGCATTGAGGTCGTCCGACATGGGTGAGTTCCGCCCGTGGTCGGCGTTGAGCCACTTGACGAGCGCCGCGTACTTGCCCGAGTCCGCCTTGAGGTCCTGCAGGCACGGGAACTCGCGCAGCTTGGCGAGCGCCGCCGGCTGCTTGGCGGGCGTCGCGTCCGCCGCTGATGACGCCGACAGGAACGACGTCGCGAACCGCTCCTTCTCGCGCTCCTTCTCCTTGCGGGCGGAAGCGCGCCGCGCCTCGCGCTGCCGCTGCTTCTCGCGCTGCGCCTTCTCCTTCACCTTCTGCTCTCGGCGCTGCGCCTTCGCCTTCGCCTCGCGCCGCTGCTGCTTGGCCGCTAGCGTCGCGCGCCGCTCGGCCACGCACGCGTGCAGGCGGCGCCACGCAGTCGGCAGCGCGCGCTCTGCGTGTCGCAGACGCACGCTTGCCGGCAGCGGCGGCGTCGTCGACGGCGGCAGCGACGCCAGCAGGTGGTCCATCGCGATGCCGAGCGTCGCGAACATGTCGTCGCGCCGATGGCGCACGTCGGCCATGGCGGCAGCGACGCGGATCTCGTGTGTGTATCGAAATTCAAATGTGAAGCATACAAACACCAAGTGATTTGCGAGCAAGCAGTTTTCCAAGAAGCGCTGTCCTCGAGGAGTATACAAACGCGTAGATTAACGACCGCCGCCTCGGAAATATGTGAGACCTGCTCGTTGATGGTCGAGCTGATGCGGGTGACAGTGTTGGCGGAGCCAGGAGCGAACGACGGATGCACGTTGGCAGGCAGGCGCTGGACGACAGAACGACGACGCTTACACTTCACAGACGCGACGCGGAGCACGGCAACCGGCGCGAGCAGATCCGAGGCGACTCAACCAGGTCTCGCTCGCTGACTCACTCGCTCGCTCGTTCGCTGGAGCCTTACTACGCCTTGCCGGTGTGGATGTTGCAGATGAGTCCGTCGTCGTTGAAGAGGAACGTGGACTTGACCGAGATGGGGATGTAGAAGATCTTGACGACGCCGCGCACGATCACGTGCTGCTCGTCGTCGTCCTCGATCGCCGGTGGCTCCCACGTGCCCTCGATCTTGGTCTTCTCGAGGTACTCCGTGAACTCCTTCTTGCCCTTGTAGCTCCCGTCGCGCTGGCTGTAGAACTGAATGTCGTCGCTCACGAGCTCGAGCGTCGCCGGCACGTCCTTCACGAGGCGCAGCGCCACGTACTTCTTCACAGTCTCCACGTGCTCGTTCGTGGCCTTGGTCGCGACGCCCATTTCGTGCTTCGGTGGGTGGGAAGTATGGGAGTCTGCTGCTACTGCTGCTGCTGCTGCGCTTGATACGGCGAATTCGCGAATGAAGCGCTTGCAACGCGCAGGCAGGTCCGGTGCTGGTTGGCAGGTGCTCGCACTCCCGCGGACGCGGACGTGGACGTGGACGACCCCGATCAATCGGCTCCCGCTTCGATCGCCGCAAGTCTGTCGGCGCGGTCCACCTCGACGTCGAACTGATTGCGGAAGGTGTCAAAACCAATTGACTCGGTGTTTGTATGCAAAGGAGATGTACGCAATTTGAACTTGAAGAAGGATTAATTTTGAGCTATTCGAATGGCTCACGTGACGCTCCGAAATGACGTCGCTCTCGGTGCTCGGTGCTCGGTATGCTGCTGGCTGGAAGTCACCAGCTTCCAGAGCCTGCTGCTCAGCTCGAGTTCTGCTCACAAGGACGCTCGAGCCTCGAGCCTCTCGACTTCGTGGACTTTCGTGACTGCGAGGTCTGACCGATCGAAACCCAGTCGAAGCGGATCCCTCGAGTCTATCCCGCATGCAGCGACGAAGGTCGGCGCTCACGACGCGCTCCATGCGTCTCCAGCCGCACCAACTCGAGCGCATGCGCCAAGTTGAGTTGAGTTGAGGCAGCGGTGACTGCTCCTTGATCGTGGCCGCTTGATGCGGAACTGGTGGTGTCATCTGCTTGTGTTGCTGTTGATTTGAGCTGCTGCTTGTGGTGTTACCAGTCATAAGATGGCTACACGGTCATGTGGCCAGAATCTCGCGGTGAGGCAGAGAGCGCAGATCGAAAGGCTTCTATGCGCTCGCTTCTGCGCTCGCTCAAGCTCGAGCGCGGCGAGGTGAGGCGGGTTCCAGGCGGCCGCCCACTCGGCGATTCTCCTCGACGCGCGCAAGCCGCCAGCCCCGCTTCCTCCGGCGCCTTCCGCCTCGCACACGATGGATCTCCTCCGCGAGAAGCTCGTACCGATCAACTCGGAACCTCCGGTGCCGCCTCCGCCGCCGCCACCGCCTGCGACGACCAACGACTTCAACTACATTCGGTGCGCCTCCGGTTGCTGGCGCTCCCGAGAGCGCATGTGATATGCGCCTCGGAAGCGTGCGGCAGACTCACGACCTCGCGCTGCAGCTCGTTCAACTACATGACGGAGCGCCGACTGCTGCGCAAGCTCAAGGGGACGTACCAGAAGGTGAGGTCACGCTTGCGGGACATTCGCCGCTGCTGTGGTGGCCTCGCTTCTCACGCAACCGCAGTACTCGTCCGTTATGAGTGCGCTGTCGACCGTCGTGTGGGTCTACGTGCTCTTCGTGCTCATCGTGACGAGCGTCGTCGGCGCCGAGAAGACCGAGCTCTCGGTCAACAGCGTCGCAGTCATCGCCTGCGTGTTCTACGTCGCGCTCTACGTCGCTCAGCGGGTACAGCGCTTCGCTTCTTCTCACAGCGTTGGCTGCTCGCTGCCCTCAAGGAGATCTCCTTGCACTAACGGCGCGATCACTCGTGTGCGCGCAGCTCGCAGGCCGCCTGCTTCTCATCATGATCTACTGCATGGTGTTCGCGCACGCCACGTTCTACGCCGTCGCGGACGACTTCGGGCTCTTCGCGATCGTGTCGGACAAAGACAACGCCGAGAAGACTGCGAAGCTCGAGAAGCACAAGACGAGTCGCACGGTCGTGCTCGTCGTGCTCTTCGTCGTCGAATTCGCGATCGTCGCGGGCTACGTCACGATGTACAAGCTGTACCCCGTCGCGATCCGCCGCGGGTGGCTCGACTCGGAGTGGTGGTTCGGCATCCAACGCGGCAAGCGCAGCAACACGCTCACGTACATGTCCCTCGTGCGCCGGTGGAACAGCAAGCGCTCGCGCGTCGAGTACATCGGCGGACTGGATCAGGAGAACCGGCCGCACGGCTTCGGGCTCTGGAAGGACAGCGCGTACCACGGCGAGAACCTGAGCGGCCTCTGGGAGCACGGCATCCCCATCGGCCCGTTCACGAGTCGCGAGCAGGGCAGCGGATTCACGACCGAGAAGCTCCGCATCGCGTACGCGTCGATCCGCGGCGAGAAGACCACGGACGCCGCCGACGTGTTCCCGTCGTTCAAGCCGCTCACGTGGGGCGTCGCGAACGTCGAGTGCTCCGTGGCAGGCGGGTTCTTCAGCTTCCTTCCGTCCGTCGAGCACTTCTTCGACGACTCGAGCCCGCACGCGAACGGCGGCGAGTTGCTGCACTACCGGCGACGCCCACAGAACGCAGAAGAGTGCATCGCGACGCTGCGCACACCGCTGGACTACGTCGCGTACCACGACGTGGACGGACAGCAGCACGAGGACGCGCCGAGCCACCAGCGCACGAAGCACAAGCACTTCAAGGAGAGCTTCGCGCCGGTGGCGGTGCCGAACCAGCACGCGTTCAGCGAGGAGAACAAGGAGGCGCTGGTGTACATCCACGGCATCTACACGCCGCTCGACAGCGCGCTGAGCAGCATCGCGCAGATCATGGCGCTCGGAGACTTCCCGTCGCACATCCACCCGTTCGTGTTCGCGTGGCCGAGCGGCTCGATGCCGCTCTACTTCTTCCAGTCGCTGCAAGCCGCGGGTGACACCAAGAGCGCCACGGGGCTGCGCGACTTCTTCGCGAGCATCGTTGCTGCCGGGTACTCGAAGGTGAACATCGTCACGCACAGCATGGGGACGCGGTGCTTATTCAACTGCTTCGAGGGCGGGTACCTGCGCGACTTGTTCCAGGTGAGGCTGACGGTGTGTTGCTAGCGCTGCGAGTGTTGCGCTAGGTCGACGAGTACTGACGCACTTCCTGCCTGCCTTGCTAGACCACCGCGGACTCGACGAATGGGACGCTCAAGTCGGCGGAGATTGTGAGCTTCACGTTCTGCAGCCCCGAGTACCCGCTGCCCAAGTTCGTTGCGGCGGGCGGCATGTTCGACATCATCCGCCAGTACTGCAGCCTCATCACGCTATACGGCGACTCGCAGGTGCGTTCGTGTCGTGACGAACGCGAGCGTTTCGGTAGTCGAGCACTCGATCTTATTCTCTCGCACGTGCTCGGCGCACGCAGGACCAAGCGCTCTGGGGCTCCGAGTTCGCGCTCTCGGACAACCTGTTGCACGGCACGGTACCGTCGCTGGGACGCAGCATCGGCAAGCACGTGCGCGACCCGTCGTTCCCGGTGCCGTGCGAGTGCGTGTACATGTCGTCGGGACGGTTCGACTCGTCTGCGGACGACGCCAAGGACCTGAGCTACGCCAAGGTGAACCAGATGGCGCGCCTGCCGAGCGTCGTGGGCTTCGCGCTCTTCGGGTCCACCGTCTCGTCCGCGAACGGCAGCAGCGCGCAGTCGCAGCCGGCGCTCCCGTCGCTGTCACCGCTGCAGCCGGAGCCGCTCGAGGAGCCCGAGTCCGCCGCGCAGCTGCTCCCGCTCTCAAACGGCCACGGCCACAGCGCGACGCCCCCGCCGACGACCCACTCGTCGTACGGGTCCGTGCCGCTGAGCTACACGCTCAACATGAACAGCATCTGCGTGCAGAGCACGGGGTCAGACGTGGACGGCCCGGCGCAGGTGAAGGTGTACCTGGACATGGACGTGATCGACACGTCGTTCGTGGACGTGAACACGGGCATGCGCCACTCGTACTACCGGCTCAACTCCAACATCGTCGACGACATCCGCGAGATCGTGCTGCACAAGCGCCGCGCGCGTGCGCGTCCCGGGCTCATGAAGCAGAAGGGCAACGTCTTCATCTTCCTCGCGGCACCGTCAAACGTCGGCTAAGTGCGAATAGTCTTGTCTTATCGTGGTAGAATATGTCGCTGGTATAGGTAGATAAGATGTCGAGTGCGAGGCGATTTCTGTTTGTTTGCCTATTTGGGCAAAAGAGCCTCAAAGCGCAACAAGCATGGCAAGGATGCAGGTGGAAGCGACTGACGAGGCGCGTGCGCCTCCGCTGGCGCCGCTGACGTCGCCGCTGCGGCAGCTCGAGCTCTTCGCTGTGGACCTGGACGACAGCAGCGACGACGACGGCGCGTTGTCCCGCGCGTCGACGGTCGGCAGCTCCAGCGCCAGCGCCAGCAGCCGCGTGGGCAACAGCGACGTCCAGCAGAAGCCGAGCAAGCGTCACCAACAGCAGGACGAAGCGGAAGACCTGGGGGAGCACCACCTCACGTCGTAGGTAAACGCTCGACTGGCGAGACGCCCGCCCCTCCCCGTCTCACTCGCGGTGTTGCGTACACCAGGGACGCGCGCACGTTCGCGAACACGGTGATCGCGTTCCTGGGCTCCGGCGTCCTCGGGCTGCCGTTCGCGTTCCGCCAGTGCGGCATCGTGGTGCGTCAGTCGCGGTCTCGACTTGCAGTGTGCACAGGTGTACAGGTGCACGCCGCTGAGTGTTCCTCGCTCGACGCTTCCTGTCTGCAGCTCGGACTCGCGACGCTCGTGGTCGTCGCCGCCATCAGCACGTACGCGATGCTGCTGGTCGTGCAGTGCAAGTACAAGCTACGTGAGCGCGGCCGCCACGTGACGACGTACGGCGAGATCGGGCAGATCGCCATGGGCCGCGCCGGCAAGGTGCTCGTCGACAGCTCGCTCGTCATCTCGCAGTCCGGCTTCTGTGTCGCCTGTGCGTGTCGCCCGCTGCTGCGGCTGCTGCGTCAGTCGGTCTCCCTGCTCGCTCAGCTGTTCAGCTCGTGCTCACACCGCTCCTTCTCTGCCTGCAGATCTGATCTTCATCGCCTCGAACGCGCAAAAGTTCCTCGACGTCCCGCGCGAGCTCGTCGTGGCGGTGTGCTTCCCGCCACTCGTGGCGTTCTCGCTGCTCAAGCACATGCGCGAGCTCGCGTACGTCGCGCTGCTCGCGGACGTCATGAACTTCCTCGGACTCACGGTCGTGCTCTCGAAGGACCTGGCGTACATGGATCTGAACCACGACCAGATCCACGTCGTCGGCGCGCTCTCGAGCGCCCCGTTCTTCTTCGGCGTCGCGAGCTACTGCTTCGAGGGCGTCGGTATGGTGCTCCCGCTCGAGAACTCGATGCAGCACAAGCGCAACTTCACGCCAATCCTCATCTCGACAGTCGTGATCATCACGGCGATCTACGCGACGTTCGGCATCTGCGGGTACCTCGCGTTCGGCGACGCCACGCAGGACGTCATCACGCTCAACATCGAAGGTGGCGACGGACTCGCAACGCTCGTGAAGATCTTCCTGTGCGTCGGGCTCTTCTTCACGTACCCGGTGATGCTCTTCCCGGTCTTCGAAGTGCTCAAGCCGATCGTTCGCATCAACTCGGAGTTGAAGCCCGGAGGAGAGAGCCGGCTGGACGGCGACATCGCTGCCGTTCGCGGAGCGAGCGACCAAGTGGACGAGACGAAGTCGGCGCTGATGCGGACGAGCGTAGTGCTCGTGACTGCGCTCATCGCGGCGGGAGTTCCAAGTAAGTGCCCCTTGACCCGGACTGGTTGGTTTCAATCTTGTGTGGGGCTCCGAGCTGATCATGTTGGCTGCGCATGCACAGACTTCGGGAGGTTCATCGCGTTCATCGGCTCAACGTGCTGCGCGCTGCTCGGGTTTGTGCTGCCGACGCTGTTCTACCTGCGCATCTTCGAGGCGGACTCCCCGGCGCTCGACCGCGTGCCATGGACCAAGAAGATCGTGCTGTACGCGATCATGCTGGTCGGCTCCGTGGTGTTCGTCGCGGGAGTCTACGAAGGGATCGCGAGTGCGTTCTGATGTGGATCTCGAGCGCGCACTCTGTATACTAGCAGGCGATGAACGGGTGGATCCGATTCACACGCTTCAGCTGCTCGATGTGGTGCATCGCTGTCGTGAGACGGCGGAGCTCCACGAGTCAAATCGTGTGGTGCGCACAAGCTTACGCAGCTCGGAGTGCTGTGCGCTGCGTCTCTCAACGCGCCGAGCTCCACTGAACTGAAGCGCGTCCAATCGGAGCATTGGACTCTCGCTGTCGTCGTCGCCACGTCAGCCGAGAGAGGACATGCGTACCGGTGTTGGGTAGACAAGATGATTGATCTCCAACACCGGAACGGTGGAGAGCCATGACCCGCGAGCCATGGTCGATACGAATGCTCTCTTGGAGGTGGTCGCTTTCTTCCGAGGTTGTGTCGCGATGCAAGCATGATGAGGAGCATGTGTAGGTGGACTCAGTGACCAATCTGGCACTTGAACGGTCGACCAGTCTGTCAGCCCCGGTTGCAGTTGCCATCGCGATTGCCGACGTGACCCACTGACTCAAGCGCTCCACGCGCGTCCAATCGGCGCGATACGCGGCATTGCGAGACTGATGTGTATACTGAAATTGGTTATCGCTTTGCATCACAACAAGAGGTTGACCTCCTCGTCGTTGGATGGAGAGTAGGTTACAGCCTTTCAGTGAGAGCGCAAGCCGGCGCGGCGGCGGATGGTGGCGAGTGTCCAGTAGACTGCAACTACTCACAGACAGGATGCGTCCGAGAGCCGACAGGCTCCGCCAGACGCGCGCTGCCGGTGGCTCATTCCGCAAGATCCCGCGAGCTGGAGAAGCTGCGTCGACTTCCTGAGAAACCATGGCAGGCGCCTTCCTAGCTGTCATCAACGCGCTCGCGTCGGCCTCGTCCATGGCTACGAACCTTAGCCCGGCGCCGTCGATCTACCGGATCTACCGGAACAAATCGTGCGGCGAGGTGCAGGTGCTGCCGCTGCTCACGCTCTGGGGAGCCTGTCATCTCTGGTGCGTCAATCGCATTCCCTGGACTGATCGACGAGTGCGCGAGCTCATACCACATATCGGCCTACCAGCGTCTAACTCTCTCTCTCTCTCTCTCGCTCTCTGTGCGCTACAGGATGATGTACGGCTACCTTTCCGGGAGCATCTTTCCGGTCTTCGCGACGTTTCTGGCTGGCAGCATCCTAGCTGTCTCGTACTTGAGTGTGTTCGTATGCTACACGCTCGAGAAGCGGCGCGTTGTCGTTAAGATCGCGCTCGCGGTGAGCTGGAACGCGCTCACGCTGCTCTTCTCGTTCTCCGGTGACGAGTACCTCGGCATCACGAGCATGTCCAAGAGCAAGACAGGCGACTGGGTTGGCTACATCGCTGCCGCCACCTCGCTGCTGCTCTACGCCTCGCCGTTCGCAACACTCGCGCGCGCGTTCCGGACCAAGTCGGTTGCGACGATCCCGATCGCGCTCGTGCTCGCCGGCTCAACCAACAGCTTCTTTTGGTCCGTCTACGGGTTCATGAAGTCCGACATGATCGTGGCCATCCCGAACGCAGTCTGCGTCTTCTTCGGCTGTATCCAGACGACTGTCTACTGCCTTATCCTGGTACACAACAAACGCTTCACGACGCCAGCACAGCAGGATCGCTCGCTTGACAAGAAGGACGACACCGGCTCGGTCTCGACGATCGATCTTGAGCGCTCGGTCATCACGATCGCGATCGTCGAAGACAGCAGTACCGCGGGCGACGGAAGCGCGTCCGAGACAGCGTTCCACGCACTCGCGACACCGAGAGTACAAACAAACTGAGAATTTGATCATCATCAACACAGGCACAGCAGCATGCCCACCCCACAGACTTCAAATCATTCGACTCTTGATCCCACCGACTGCTTTGGCAGCTCGGTCTTGTTGCACCGACCCTCCATGTCGCCATCCTTGGCTGACTGCAGCACACTCGGCTAAGCACTTGGCTGTGGTTCACAAGTGTTTGCCCTCCTTCGTGTCTTCGCACGTCCAGACGTGGCTCTCTTCGGCGTTGTACATCCCGACATCTACGACATCTACAGCAAACGTAGTTCACTTACTTCGATGGTCTAAGCCAATCACGGAGACTCACAGTTCAAACGAGGACAGAAGACTTGCAAGAAGAGTGGGGACCAAAGTGAGTGAGGCTCGCAGGAACATTCGCGAGAGCAGTGGCCACGAACTGAGCTAGCTAAACTTGCAGCGAAGAGTTGAAGCGACTACTAGCGAGAGCTGCGAGAGCACCGACCACCTACCCTGTACAACTTTTCTAAATCTTCTAAATCTAGAACTCTTAGCATTCTAAATCCACGCCCACATTCGGAGTCTTCGTGCGACCCGCAGCATCGTCGATTCGTCGGGACGTGAAGCTTGACTGACGCTCGGACGCCAACACGACAAGACTTGGAGAACGACAAGCGAATGTGTGTGTGTGTGTGTGTGTGTGT
>JAASFS010000894.1:0-10865 GCA_023333865.1 Globisporangium perplexum | reverse complement strand
GAAGTTGAGACTCTTGGACTCGGCGATGGTCTGCGAGAGCGCCGCGGCGAGCTTCTCGTGGTGTTGGATCGCGTTGTGTAGACAGAGCTGTTCGTGCTGGTATGTCTTGATGAGTTGCAGGAGCTCTTGGACATCCTGTTCAGTGCGCGGAGGCACTTGTGCACTCTCTGTCGTTGCGTAGTGCGCTGCAGCCTCTCGCGTGGACCTGGAGAGCGCTGCGACGCCCTGCTCGTTCATGACGTTCATCGCTTGGAGCGTCCCTTCCAAGACCACGATCTGCTGTCGGAGCTGGTGCAACTCGACGAGTTTGCGCTGGTGTGTGCGGCGCATGTACTCGCGATTGCGCCTACGCCGCTCCTCGAGACGCACTGGGGTCATCACCCGCGCGCTCCTCTTGCTGGCCCTCGCTGTCGGCGTCACGGTGGCTGGCGAGGGCTCCTCTTGGATGCCAAAACTCCGTCCGGATGCTCGGAGCGCGCCATCTTCACTCGCGACTACTGCCGACCCAGTAGACGGCGTGTCATTGGAGTTGCTGTTGGGAGCAGTGGCGAAGTCGCTGCTGCTGCTGCTGCTTGAGTCGATCGCAAGCCAGAGTTGCTCGAGCTCTTGCGGACTGATGTCTGCGATCGCGCTCGCAGAGACAACGGCGAGCGTCATGAGTCGTCGAGGTGAGGGAGGCGAAGCAAAGTGCAGAATGACGGTGGCGGGGAAGCGAGAAAGTGGAGTGTAGAGCTGCGACGCAGGCAGACATCTGAACACACAGCAGCCGAGTGGTGGGCGGACGATCTGGTCTCCATGTGTTCCCAGTAAAGTGGCAAACAGGCGAAGGATCTTCGTGTTCGCATCGATACTGGTGCCTTCGACGGTGTTGGCGTTTTGCTTGAGAGCGGAGGTCTCGCTGGGCCGTGGTGCGCTTCAAGTGCACCGCAGCACGTATCGGTGTCGATGCCAGGAGGTGAGCTCTGCGTTGTTGGTGCGAGCGCCAAGTGCGCTCCATCGCCAGTAGCAGCGCTCATCCACAGGAGCAGGCGGCACTCCAGCGAGGGGGTTCAGGTGGATCGGAGGTTGCAAACACCTCGACAAGCGCCTCGGTAAGCGCTTGGTGTCGGACCATCGGACAGACCTGCGCGGTTTGACGCGACGGCAACCTGCTCGTCCATCTCGTCTTGTCCGGAGAGACCTGACCTGTCGGAAGGTTTGGATCGGAAACCATGTCTCTCACCTTTGACGAGTGTGCGCGGTTGACGCGAGCGATGGCGAGAGGAAGCTCGCCCCACCGCAACGGGAGACGTCGTGACGTGGCGAAGCACCGAGTCAAGAGTCAAATCGGAGTTGTGGTAGCGAAGCACCATGTTACTCCGACACCCGAGGCAAGTCGCTGCTACAAGACTGTGGTGTGGACCCAAGGAACATTGTCATCGCAGTGAATCGGCAGTATGCACGGCACTCGTGTCGGAGAGATCGGTACTCGTGCGAATCGCCGCGGTTTGCTTCGCAACAGAAGCGTCGAGTGTGCTGAGGCAAAACGAACTGCTCTGAGAGTGGCGCGACGCTTTCCGAGTCGCTCGCCGCCGCAGACTAAACTGTCGATGCGCGGTGAGCACACCGCGCAGGAATTGCTGCCGATCTGGTTGCACTTGTAGCATCCGTCCGCTGTTGCTTGGGAGCTGCAGCACTAGCAACGGTCTCGACAACCCCGAGGGATCGCACCGGCGTGCAAGCGCGTGCATAGACTCGAAGCAAGGACAAGAACCCGAGCAGATCGCACTTCGATGCAGGCAGGAGGAACTCGGTAGTGCTGATTACCAGCTGAATCTGCAATCAAACGCGAGCGACTCCAGCACGTGAAAGGAGACTCGAGTTGAGTGTGCTGGACATCGGTTCTTCTTGCCAGCGTTCCTCTGCAGCGAGCCGACACTGCGAGAGCTCGGGGGTGTGGCGGGGCGACTTTCAACCTTCCGATTGTCCAACGTATCGATTTCAACCGAGCTCGTCATGAGAGGTGAACTGAACACCCTCCAAGCGAGTACCCACTCGTCCAAGCGCGGCCACGCCGTCGGATGCGTGTTCGATGCATGCGGCGGCGCGTCAGAGCGACATGAGTTCTCTCGACGCCTCCGAGGTCGTGAGTTCTGCGATGACACCGCCGCCGTGGTGGAGGGATGACTCGACCAGATCGTCGCCACCACGCCATCATTGTGCGCGGCACAAGATCGTCACCATGGGGCGCGAGTCGCAACCAGTCAGATGGCCGGGATGGCAGAGCTCAACGCGCTTGCCACCGCTCGCCGAGGCGGCTAACGTGAACAGCAGTGGCGGTGGCCGCATCGTGCTCTCGCCGCGTGCCGGCCAGCCAGTCGGCGGATCGCTCGCTTGCTCGCCTGCCAGCACCAGCACCATCAACTGTCCGCGCGGTTTACGTTTTGCTGTTTGGAGCGATCGACCTGGCTGGAGAACCCGGAGAACCTGGAGAGCCCGGGGCGATCGACCTCGGACCTCGCTTAGACGACACCACCGACTCGTTCGTTCGGCGCACTCTCGAATTTGCTGCGCGACGAAGTGCGTCCAGACCGGTCCGCTCCACCGCACAAGGAGCTCGCTCGCAAACAGACACTCACTTCCCCTCTCACGCCGACATCGTGAGTTCGGGTCTTGACTCGCTCGCTCGCTAGTTCTAAGAAGACAAGACGCAGACTTCAGCTTGGCGCCTCAGTTAACCGCTCTGGTCGACCGGACTGCTGCCACCTCCGTACACGCATCATGCCACTTCCTCCTCGCCCAGCGACCACCGACACCGCCGCGGCACCGCTCAACGCGCAGGAGCTCGAGGCGCTCTGGGTCGCCGTCGAGATCGAGCACCACAACGACAGCAGCGGCGCGGAAGACGCCGTCGGCAGCGTCGATAGCCAACTTGGCGACGACGAAGGGCACCATGCCAGCTGCGAGTACCGCGCCGCGATCCACGTCGACGAGATGGCACCGCAGCCCGCGCTGCTGGTTCCGGACGTGAGCACGACCGACGCGCTGCACGTCAGCAAGAGCCCGGCGTCGGCAGCACTGCTCAGGCTGCTGCCGCCCGTCCACCCACCAGCGCACCCCGAGGAGCAGGCATCGAGCGACGCGGGGCTCTCGCAGATCGACCTGCGCCGCAAGCGAAACCGCGCCTCGATGCGGCGCGCGAGGCAGCGCAAGATCGTCGAGCTCGACCACCTGCGTCAGCAAATCGAGCTGTTGGAGACCAAGCTGAGCGAGTTGCAGCTCGTCCGCGACCAGAGTGACGCGGTGCCGGAAGCGAGTGAGAACGATTCCCCTGGCTCCTCCTCTTTGACGAGTTCAACGCTGTCGTTGTCGCCTCAACGAGCCCGTATGGAGTCCGAGATGCAGGAGCTCTTCAAGTTGATCAAGACGTACCAGCTCGAGCAGGTGAACCTGTACAACGCAATCCACTTCTACGAGAAGACGTCCGTGGCGCTGGCGCAGCTCGCAGAAGAAGGGAGGAGCCTCGGAAGCCTCCCCCGCGGAGCGAACGTACCCGCGGACTTGTTCCAAGACGAAGAGGAGTTCCTGTGGGTCAACTCACTGCTGCCGTTCCTCCCGCCGCTCACGAAGGCGCGCACCAGTGAGCTCGTGCGCGAGAGCTACCTGGGAATCATGAACAACGTGTACGCGTCGGACATCCAGCAAACACCGGCGGAACAAGTGTTCGGGTGGAACGCGCGCCACTCGATCAGTAGTGACTACTGGCTCAGCTTCGGGATCGAGAAGGACTTCCCCCATGCGGACATCGAGGAGCTCGCAAACGCGAGCTGGAACGTCCACACATGCATCGACGAACGCACGCGGTTCATGTCGGCGAACGTGCACCTCAAGATCCTCGACCAGCTCAACGACGACACGTTCGTCATGGCGCGGACGGTGGTGAACACTCTCGACGACAGAGATCACGTCTCGATCTACGTCTTGGTCCGTGTGAAGACAGCGAACGGCTACGTGGTCGGGTGCCACCCGATCCAACCGATGCCGGAGTACGAGCGCCACTTCGAGGCGGCGCTCGGCGGCAAGTACATCTACGCGCTGCAATACGTCGGCATCGAGCTCACGCGCCTCGAGTTCCCGGACCTGCCCACCGAGACCGGGTCGTTCGTGCAGGGCGTTCGCGCGCGTCATGGCGGTCGCATCCGCACCAGCGGCTTGAACGCCGCAGAGATGATATCGACGCGAGTGACGCTCGCGGTGGCGCGCTGGGAGAACGTGTGCATCAAGCCGATTCGGTATCTGACCGCCGAGTAGCTGAGGAGCAGAGGAGAGGAGGCAAGTTCAAGCATGACGAGCGCGCGTTTGTCATCTGCACACACACCTTTCGGTGATCGAAGACCAACCAAAGATCTGCTCAATCTGGGAATGCGTTCGTCGTCGGCCAGCAAGAGTGTGGTGTTCGTCCTTGAACGCGCGTTCGTTGACCGACTGAGCGACGCTCGTCCGCACCGAGCATCGAGGATGCCATCCTGTCAGTCGAGCACGGTCATCATGCTCTCGTCTATGCATACTGAGAACAGCGAGCTGCTGTTGCTCACTGGATTCGGGCACTTGATTCCTGGCGACCCTGTTCGCCACCGTGGTGGGGATGATATGAATGAACACCCGAACCGCCCACGCACGTGACAACACGCAACAACACGCAACAACACGCAACAAGATCGAGAGGGAGGTGACACGACTGGATTCCACGTCAACACGACAACAACAGCGACGAACGGAGCAGAGTCGCTCCTCACAGCAAGCGGTACAGCGGCCCGATGCACGCGTTTTCCCACCGCATCGTCGAGAGGAACACATCCTTCGCCGACGTGTTCACGTACACCTCCGAGCCGTTGCTCGCTCTCCCACCGAAAGTGGCTTTGCACCCCGACGCCGCGAACACCGTCCTCCCGCTTGCGTCCACCGTCGTGTGTCGATCGAGGATCATGCCGT
The DNA here is from genome assembly GCA_023333865.1 of Globisporangium perplexum. Lineage (NCBI taxonomy): Eukaryota > Oomycota > Peronosporomycetes > Pythiales > Pythiaceae > Globisporangium > Globisporangium perplexum. Next base: position 5,894 of record JAASFS010000894.1, on the reverse strand, counting down.
AGAACAGGTTCACGTACGAGAATTTGGATCCGAGGAAGTTCTTGAGCAGCTCCTCGTCTGTCGGCATCAGCGTTCGCTGGGCGATGACGTATCCGGTCGGCGTCGTCACGCGCATGAGCAGGTAGATCGTGCAGTAGTTGGTCTCGTCGCCCGGGAAGAACAGGTTGCGCGCGCAAATGACCGTGTTCTCGTTCACGACGCGCAGCACCTTCATGAGGTGGTTCTGCGGCATCGTCGCGTTCACGGTTCGACTCTGGCTCTGCACGAACCACGTCTTCTTGCAGAGGACGTCGATGTCCACGTGCCCGAAGTCCTTGCTCATGGCGAAGTGGATCCACGACCCCGACACCGTGCGGCGGATGTCCCAGCCGAGGATCGTGCTGTCCGCTTCCTTGAACTTCTGCGCCGCGCTCACCTGCTGTATCACTTCGTCCACGCTGCGGCTCACGAATGCCAGGATCTCGTCGCTCCGGACCTGCGGCAGGAATGGCGTGACGCGCGCCGTCCACGCGAAGAAGTCCTCCGTCTCCGGAGGCTCCACGAGTGCGTCCGCCTCGCGCAGCTCCGCGATCACATCCTGCATCGCGACGAACGCCTGCTCGTACTTGTCGATCTCCTGCTCCAGGAGCGCATTCTCGCGCCGGAACGCTTCCTCCACGCCGCGCAGCTGCGCGAGCGCCTCGAGCAGTGCGGCACCGGTCGGGGGCGTCGGCGCGCCGTTCACCATAAACGCGCTGCGAGTCACAAGCTGGCGCTCCTGCTGCGCCTTGAGATGCACCAGTCGCGCCTCGAGCCCCGGGAGCAACTTCTTGAGCGCTGAGTACTCGATGCGCTTGCGCTGGCGCACGCGGCGCATGCTCTCGCGGTTGCGCTTGCGCCGCATCTCTAGCTGCCGCTTCTCCTTCGCTGAGAGCGACCCGGCGAGCTCGAGCCCGTCAAGCGAGCTGCCGACGACCGAGAACTCGTCGCTCGACGACGACGACGAGGCCGTGGGCGACCCGCCGTTGACTATCGCGAGCTGCAGCTGCTTGTGAGGTGGTGAGACGCCGTTCGGGCCGCCGCTGCTGTGCTTGGAGCTCGGCGGCGACCCGTACGCGTCACCACAGCCCCACGTGTCGCTCGGAGTAGCCGCTGCCCCCGCGGGCGTGAAGATCTCGAGCAGCAGCTCGTCGAGCAGCTGCTGCTGGTCGTCCCACGCGAACGCCTGCGCCGGGTCCAGAGTCGCCGGAGCTGCCGCCGCCGCCGCGTTCATGCTTGTCGTCGTCGTGCTTGGTGGTGGCGAGATAGCGATATGTCGACTGTAGTGAGCTGCTGGGAACATCCAGGCGGGAGGTCACGCGAAGGGAGGGGTGTCATTTCCGGAACGGGTCGAATGAAAAAAGGAGTGGCCGATTCGAGCATACAAATGTCAAGAGTGACGGTGCTGCTGATTCAGCCACTGAATTCACTGAACCGGACCTCCGAAGTATCCGAAGCCACCTCGAACGAGTCCTCGCGATGACACCAACGACAACCGAGCGTGCACCGTGCGCGTCGGACCGAAGGCACCAACAAGCAAGCAAGCGAACGGAGCAGCTCGTGAGGTCGACGCCAGGAGGTGGGCAATGAGGAGAGAGTGCGGTCGCCTGCACGGTCTGAACAGCCAACCTGATCGCCTCTGTTGAATACCTTAGACACACACACACACACTCTCTCTCGTCTCACGCGCTTAGCAGCTTGAGCGGCTTGACGCAGCCGTTCTCCCAGCGCAGTGCCGCCAGCAGCACGTCCATCGCCCACGCCTGCGCCATGAGCGGACTCCCGTTGCCGACGCGGCCGCCGTACTTGACGCGAACGCCGCGGTCTGCGAACCGCGACGCTGGTGGGGGCGACGGCGAGCTCTCGGCGGTCGCAGGCGAGCTCGACGGACTCGCATACGGACTCGCGCTCTCGACCAAGTCGCAGCCGCGGTTTCGCAGACCGGCGCTCGTGCTCGGGTCTTCCTGACGGGAGAACACGAGCCCGTAGAACATGTGCGAGTACGCGCGGTCGTCGCCCAGCGCCTCCTGCATCCGCGCCTCGAACTCGGGCAGCGGACACACCGTGCGGCCGCCGAAGACGTATCCGTCCGCCGTCTCCACGCGCAGCAGCACGTAGATCGAATTGTAGTACTTGCACTCAAGCGGCGAGTACGAGCTGCGCGCCATGATGAGCGTGTCGTCGTTGAGCCTCTCGAGCACCTTGAGCTTCAGGCTCTTGGACTGGAAGCCGTTGCTCTGGTCCATGTACGTGAGCACGCCCCAGGTCTTGGCCGCGAGCTGGTCGATCTCCTCGTGTGCGAACTCCTTGCTGAAGAGGAAATCCGCCCACGTGCCGTTCACGGCGCGCCGGTCGCTCCAACCGAGCACCTGGTTCGGTGAGTCGAGCTGCGCATCCGCGAGCTTGATGTGGTTCACGATGTCCAGGTAGCTCTCGCGCACGAGGTCGAACACGCACGCTTGCGAGAGCGGCGGCAGCAGCGGCAGCACGGCGTTCACCCACTGGAACTCGTCGCTGTCCTGGAAGAGCCCCGAGGTCGACGACGCCACCTCGGGGGTGGGGCGGAACATAAGGCTGTCGGACTCGTTGATGACCTGCATGAGCGACGCCGAGACCTGTTGGTGGCTCAGGATCGCGTTGTGCAAGTACATCTGCTCGACTTGCAGCGCCTTGATGCCCTCGAGCAGCTCCTGCACGTCGGCTTTCGTGCGTCGCGGTTGCAGGTGCACCGAGTCTGGCGCATCGCCGTCGCCAGCAGGAGGCGCGGCAGTGCCGGTCTGGTCGCGCACGACGCGCAGTTCGTCGAGCTTGTCCTCGAGCAGCTCCATCTGCTGACGCAGAAGCTCGACCTCGACCTGCTTGCGCTGGCGCACGCGGCGCATCGAGTCGCGGTTGCGCTTGCGGCGCATGACCACCTGCTCGGGCGTGAACTTGCGGGGCTTGCGTTTGGGCGGCGCCGCCGTCGCCCCACCGGCAACCTTCGTCGCCGCAGCAGACGCACCGACGGCGCTCGGCGAAGACGCCGCGGAGGAAGTGGACGAGGACGCGCTCGGCGACTGCAGTCCGGTCGGGGAGGTCATCGCCAGCAGGCGCGAGAACTCGCCGGCGTCTTCGTCCATGTTGCCTGGTGCTTGGTCGTCGTCGTCGTCGTCGCTGTGGGAGGTGTCGATCGCGTGCCAGAGCGCGTCAAGCTCGTGCGCGTCCGCGTCCGCGTCCAGCGAGTTGGCAGAGGCGGCGGTCGCGACGGCGCGGTTGTTGGCAAGTGCCGAGCGCGTGACCATCGGCGTCGCGGACAACATGGCTCGCGACTGGGGGTCTCGTAAACGAGCGCGAGTTCAGCGATGGCCCGGCTGGACTCAGGGCTCACTTCGCGCGTGGAGGAGGACGGCGGCGGCGGCGAGTGCGAGTGCGTCGTGATGTGACGCACGCCGCGGATTCAACACTGCGGCTGTCGCTTCCTGCTGCTGCTGCTCGTGCGTGTTGCGCTGGAGGAACTGGAATGCCTTGCGACCTGCGGAACAGTCTGCGAGCGGCTGGCTGGCGGTGGTCATGCCAGTCCCCTAGCCGGCGCTCCGTATGCACAGCTGCTAAGCTTAGTGATGATCCGCTCGGACCGCGGTCGGCGGTGGCTTTGTGGACTAGCGGCGATGGACGGACGGAGGCATCCTCGCATGCTTGCTAGTTAGCAGCAAGGAGAGGAGACCGTCGTGACAGACAGATAGCCGGTGAGCTGGGGAGCAATCACCCGGCCGCGATACGAACGAGTTCGCTCGCCGATGTCGCCGCCAACGCCAGAGACGATCGAGACCGAAGCGCAGATCGCCTCCTCGCGGTCGACACGCTCGAGCTTGCTCTCGCTCGCTCGGATGCGATGGATTCGCTGGTCGGAGGATGGCGGTCGGCGGTGGTGGCTGATCGGGGCCGACTGGCGCGAGACTCGAGTTCGTTCGAGCAAGCAGCACCGGCTGTGCTTGATGGGCTTGACGCGGTAGCTAATGCATCGCTGCCGCGCTGGTGTGGGTGGCAGCCACCACCAACACCTCGGCACTTGAGAGCTCGCTCGAGCAGCCCCAGCAACGAGAACGACATAGCTAGCGCTGCTACGAGCTAAAGCCAAGTCGCGAGCGGGAAGACAGTCGGTTCGTTGTCGAGCAAGCGAGCACAGACTTCGACATCCGTCCACGAGCCTGATCAGCGCCGAGGCGCGGTGACGGCTCTGCGGCAGAGTGAGGTCACGCCGGCGGGCTGATCCAAGTCAAGGAGACGCTGCCATGGCTGACATGGACGAAGTGCGCCACTCTTCTCCGACGCCGATCGAGCGCGGCGTGCGATCCGGCTCGAGAGGGAGTTCAAGGTGCCGAGTCGAGGAGTTTGACGAGACGCTCTCGCGTTGACGAGAGTTGCCAGTCCGCAAGTCGCACTGAGATGAGCGGTGCGCGAACGACTGGCGCTCGGGCTCTCTCTAAATTGACGCGGGAGCTCGTCTCCGAAGCAGGTCACGGACGGACGTCCTGGAGGATGCACCTGGGTTCGGCACTACCAACGACGACTGGATACTACCGAGGCTGCCATCCCCTTTGAAGCTCGTCGTCGTCGCCACCGCCATCTACACTCACGCCCGCCCAGACGCCTCCAGATCTCGCTCGGCGACGCAACCGGAGCGACCACGAACCGGGATGTCAGCGCGGCGAACAACACGCGCTACCTGCTCGAGTACGAGATTCGGCATCTGCAGCGCGGCGGCACCCGCGGCGTCGGTGATCGATCATCCGAGTTCTCCCGCTGGCAGCGAGAGCCCACCTCCGCCACCGCCACCACCACCACACCCGCACCTGTCTCGCGTGTGCCCTCTTGCTAGCATAGCTTCCCTCGTGAGGTCGTCAGGCGTTGATTGAGAGGTACGGTCACCTACATGGCCTGCAGCCACGGAACCACCGCGTTCTCAAAAGCACGCTTTCCGAGCAGAGAAGCTTGTCGAATGCACGTGGAGGTGGTTGAGAGCAACAAGATCCACGATGAGAACGAACGAGCTCCAGCAAGCAAACGCATGTGTATGCAGTGTATCAAGGACCTCGAGCTTCATCCTGAGCTCGAGACGACCCACTCACTCCGGAATGAGATAGCGGCGCGGCTTGACGCACACGTTCTCCCAGAGCAGGATCTTGAACAGAATCATCACCGAGTAGCTCCTCGCCATCACATCACTTCCGTCACCTGTCCGGCCACCGAGTCGCGTGCGGAAGCCGCGACCGAGTACGTGCTGGTCCACTTCGTCGACCTGGTTGCTCTGAAGTGGAGTGAACTCGAACGCGAAGAACGGCACTGCGTAGGACCGCTCCGCACCAAGCGCCTGCCCAAAGCGAGACTCAAACTGCGACAGCGGAGTGATCGTGCGGCAGCCGACAATGTAGCCGCTCTCAGTCTTGATGCGGATCACGACGAAGATCGAGCACGTCCAGCACTTCTCCGTGGCGCACATCCTGTTCTTCGCCATGATGAAAGTGTCGTCGTTGAGCTTCTCGAGCACCTTGATCACCGTGTCTGCGGCGTTGTAATCCTCCGTGTAGATCGTCGGCGTCGACAGCAGCGCCAACGTGCTCGCCGCTGCCGACTCGACGCTCTCGTGCGGGAAGTCTTTGCTGAACATGAAGTCGACCCAGCCGTCGGTCACGGAGCGCCACACGCTCCAATCGAACAAATCGTCTGTCGGACTCGACAGTCCGTCTGCGATCTCAAAGTGCCGCACGATGTCGAGGTAGCTCTCGCGCACGAGGTCGCTCACTTGCGACTTGGAGAACACCGGCAGGAACGGCAGCACCGAGTTGACCCACAAGAAGCTCTCGTCGCGCTGCCGCATCCCGGAGTAGATACTCGTG
>JAASFS010000893.1:0-10891 GCA_023333865.1 Globisporangium perplexum | reverse complement strand
TTGTAGACTTTGTATGCTATACTAAATCTAAGATGCCTAAAATTGAGTGGCTCTGAGAGCGCTACTGATCATATTGGTCTTTATTGTGCTAATAGTAGCCAATCGGATAGGCCGCAATTATTGGTTGCTCTAAAGATGTTGCGCGGATAGTAATCCGGCAGCGCTGGGTTATATTTAATAACCAGCGCGTGTAACCCCGTTACAGCTCCGACACGACGTCGCCGCCTGCGAGGATGAGTGCGCACTCGTAGTTGCTGGAGGTTGATACCGCTGTGGCGTTTTGCTACCGATCGCAGCGCAGCGATCTACCAGGAGCAGTTTGAAGTGCATGACGCGCGTGCCCTCGAACCGCGGCTCAATGCCGCTGAGCGTCAGTCTTGTTGCCATGCGCTTGCCCTCGTTGGTGCTCACCCCGTAGTCGGAGACAACGAGAACGCACACTCCTCTCTTCTTCGCTCGGATCAGAGCTTGAACAATCTAGACACAGCACATATATCAGCAGTAGTTCTGGTAGCAGAACGACACACCCAGACACCTACGCACCAGCTCGTCTGTTACGAGGTAGCACGCGAGCACCACAATGAACTCGGCGTTGTCGATGAGGTCAGTCAGGTTGTTGCCACCAGTGTTCGTGTGTTGATGGGCTTGTTTGCACCCGTTACTCGTGCAAACTCCGTCCTCGCGTTCATTCGCGCACGGCAGCGCGAAGTCCGGGAAGACAAGGAGCCTGACGATGCGTGTCGCCTCGGTGTCGCCATCAAAAAGCCCGTGCTGCGGAAGATGTAGGGTTCCTTCCGGAAGTGGGTGCGCACGCATCTTGTTGATCACCGCGACAAGGTCCCTCGCAATCTCCTCGTCTATCGGTAGTGGTGCGAGCGCGTGTACTGGAGCGACGGATGCAGTCTCGGGTTCAGGGTCCAGATCCATGTCCGCGGCGCTCTCATTCGCGTCACTCCCGTCAGCGCCACTGTCGTCGTCGGCGCTCTCGTCCTCTCCTTTCTCTTCCTCTTCGTTCTCGTCCATGCCGTCGGTTGGGTTGGCGAGCACGCGCATGCACTGCTCCCGAGTGCCGAACGCCTTCCCAAGGTTTGCCCGCGACAGATCAGCAACGCGTAGCGGCGCGAGGAACTCTGCAGCCTCTCCGGGGCTGAATGCTAGGTATTGAATGACGTAGGCGGCGAAGGCGCGCGCAGCCCTCGAGCGACGTGCCTCCCAGTGCGGGTTGGCGTTGATTGCGGGAACGAGCATGGCGTCTGGGGCGGCAGGGGCGAACATGTCGTTGGCGGCGGAACCAGTCTGGGAACACCGGGAGCACGCGCGCCAGCCGGAGCAGCAGCTAGAGCAACTCAAGTGCTTGTGTTACTTCGTAGAGCAACAGTCACCTTCTTTTCATCACTATGGGCTGCTCGGGTTTGACGTTACAGTATCGGAATTCCGAGTCTGCTCATCGTGCTATTGTTTTGCACCAGTATGCTGCTCAGCGTCTGGATTATTTCACTATCGGGTTAATATGTGTCACCTGTACGCCCGGATAACCTTGAAAACCTAATACCCCGAACCCTAACCGATAGTGACAAAACGAGGTGTAATAGTGCACTTAGTGACAAAATCAAAAATATCAAGCGTACCAGGCAAAAAGGGCCATTATTTGAAACACCTCGTTTTCTTCACTACCATATTTTACATGTTTGAGCATACTGGTACAAACAACTGCAAAAAGGTTAATTTGAGTATGTTTAGGGGTTAATGGATACATTCAATTCGAATGTGAATTGTTGTATACAATTCGTGAATTGCATGAATTGAGTGATTGTTGTGGGTACCAAACCAAACCAAAGAACTGCACACAACGCACATAACGCACATAACGAGCGAGCGAACAATGGGTTGCAGCAGCAGCACGGAGAACAGCGCGACGCACGCGGGACCCGCGCGGCGGCGGCCGATGGCGGCGGTGTTCCACCCGATTCCCGACCGCTATGAGACCATTGGTGCGTCGTATGCCCACGCTTTGATACAGGATTCAAGGTGAGCGCTGGCTGACGAATGTGCGCGCCGTAGCGGAGGTGCAGTCGGACCTGCGCAAGGCGGGCCTCGAGTCCTCGAACCTGATCGTCGCGGTGCGCGCGACTGCTTCTGCTTCTGCGGTTTTGCTGGCTGTGGAGTGGGAGGAACCGGAAGGCTCAACGCAGACAACTGGGGATGCGCGCAGGTGGACTTCACCAAGTCGAACCTGTGGACCGGCGAGAAGAGCTTCGGCGGCCGCAGTCTGCACGACATCGACCCGAACGGCTTATTCATGAACCCGTACCAGGTGCGGCGCCGTATGGCTGGAGGCGCGTCATGCAGGGCAGAGTACAGTCGCGGACGCTCACTCACTCCGAGTTGCGACGACAGAGCGTGATCTCGGTCATCGGCCGTGTGCTCGAGGCGTTCGACGACGACAACATCATCCCGGCGTACGGCTTTGGGGACATTCGCACAAAGGGCGACGGGTGTTTCCCGTTCACGGGTGGCCGCGGCTGTAACGGCTTTGCGGAGGTGCTGCGGCGGTACAACGAGATCACGCCGACCGTCAAGCTCTCGGGGCCAACGAATTTTGCGCCGGTGATCAAGGAGGCGATCCGCACAGTGAACCACGAGTCCGGGTACCACATCCTGGTGATCATCGCGGACGGCCAGGTGACAAACGTGGAGCAGACGCGGCAAGCGATCGTGGAGGCGTCGAACTGGCCGATCTGTGCGTGCTGGAGCGCTTGTCGTGGCGGCGGTCGATTGGTTCTTGCTGCTGCCTCGGACTGACGAGATACGGGGTATGTCTCGCGCAGCGATCATCATGGTGGGCGTGGGCGACGGTCCATGGGAGATGATGAAGGAGTTCGACGACCAGTTGCCTGCACGCCGCTTCGACAACTTCCAGTTCGTCGAGTACAACTCTGTGATGCAGATGAACAAGAAGAACCCGGAAGCTGGCTTCGCGATCATGGCGCTCATGGAGATACCAGGTGCGAATGTGCGGTGTTGTGTGTCGGAGTGTCGGAGGTGCACTTCCGGGATGCGAGGGAAGTACGCGTGTGTCCTCACCAACTCGATCACTCACTCTCGAACTGTGTCGGGTGTCGCAGAGCAATACCAAACGATCCGCAGCCTCGGCATGCTGTAGGCACTCGCGCGCGACTCGGCGCTGCGTGCGTCTGCTGAACGCCGGCGGCATCGACCGGCGTATCCCCTCCAGCTCTCCCCTGAGAGCTCCTCTAGTACCATTTTGAATACACGATCGAACTCGGGAAGATGTGTGTGTGTCGTGCACTCGCTGGCCACCTCCGCCACCACAAGTGGCGCGTGCGGTTCGCGTTGCGTGGTGGTGCTTGAGCATCTCGCCTGCGAGAAGTCCCGAGGCTGCTGCTGCTGCGCACATACGCACGTGCGTGTTCTCAATCCGAGCTGTTGGAGCATCCCGAGCCCTCGATCTGAACTCGGCCGGTGTCGCGGCGGACTTGACACCGACGACCGATAAGAACCAAATCGATAGATAGCGAGCGAGCGAGTTCAACTCGGACACCGGAGCCCGTGTTTGTCTCCTCGAGCGTGTCTGTTGTCTCAGACTGCTGGTCCACCCATCGTGCTCAGAACCATGAAGGGCTTCTTGGGAGGCTCGCTAGTGCTCTGAAGACGCCTTCGCCTTCGCCTTCGCTTGCGCCATGAGGGGTGTTGGTGCTGACCTGAGACTGAGGCATAGACTGTGCGCTCATTTCGCAACGAGAGCCGCACGGCCGCACGTGTGAGACAACAGCCTGCAAGCATCACCCCCTTCGCGCCAGCAGCGAGCGTCCTAGCTCCTAACGCGCAGTGTCCAAGTAAGCGAGCACGAGCAGCAAGCCCCGACCGACCGATTGACCGAACCATGGCCGGCAGCGGTGCGAAAGTTCACAACGTGGCCGCGCGCTCGGGCGGCTCGAACATCCGCAAGAAGAGGAAGATGGTGGCGACGGACGAGCAGATGGACGCGACGTCCTCCGTGATCAGCGGTGGCCAAGCGTTCGCGGACGGTGCGAGCGAGAGCGCGCGGCGGCGCTGGCGCCTCCTGCAGAAGCACGTGTGCATCACGCGATGGCTCTCGAAGGACTTGATGCAGCGCCACCTCAAGCGCTTCGCACTCTCGCAGCAGGCGATCGTCGACGCCGTCATGACCTCCAAGGACGACGTCATGGAGGTGTTCGTGAAGATCCGGGTACAGTGTCCTTCTCGCGGGTTGAGCGCCGTGTTGATCGCTCCGCGCTGATCTCGATGTCTCCGCTCCCATCCTTCTCTTGCTCGCAACAGGAGCAGTTCCTGTCGCTGTTGGACGCTGAGAACTGCTTCATCACCTTCGAGACGAAGCGGTCGGTGCTCGAGTTCGACGGCCGCACGATCTACCCGTCGGTGCGCGCGAAGAAGGGCTTGCTGCAGGAGTCGCTCCGCTCAGGCGAGCCCTTGCAGCTGGCATGCGCGGAGTCGTGCGAGGACGCGCAGGTCGTCGACGGGATCTCGAACATCGACCTTCGGGTGCGTCGTTGGCGCGTGTGGGCGAGCAGGTTCGGCGAACTGCGTACAGGAGCTCTGACGAACGCTCTTGCCGCGCTCTACTGCAGTCGTACGTGTGCATCCCGCTCACCGACGGCGACAGCAACGTCCAAGCGGTCGTCGAGATCTTCAACTCGCGCTACGACGCGCGCGTGATCGGCTCGTGGCTCTCGAGCTCCGGCGGGAGCGGCTCGCTCAACGTCTTCCGCGTCTTCGTCGGCAAGGTGATCAAGACGTTCGCGAACCGCAACAAGATCAGCGAGGTCGTGTCGAGCTCAACGAGCACCGCGCTACCCGCGTCGTCGCCTGCCGCCGGTGCGTCTGCCAAGTCGCCGAGACGATACGCGGGTAACGACAGTAGTAGCGATAGCGACTCGAACGACACCAGCCGCGCCAGCGGAGCAGCGTCGCCGACTTCGAGAGGCCGAGGGCGACGAGCGGCTGAGACGCGCTCGAACGAAGTGTCGGTCGAGTCGCTCTCGGATCTGTTGCGGCAGACGGTGGCGATCGAGCACTGCGCCGTGTACGCGTACGACAAGGAAGCCAACCTGCTCTGGTCTCGCCTCTCCGAGAGCTCGACGTGCTGCCCCGCGACCGTGCAGTTCGGCGAAGGCGCGGTCGGCAAGGCGGCGCTCGCGGGCGAGCCGATCTACCTGACCACCCGCGCGTTCGCGCCTCGCCCGACGCCGAACAGCGTCGTCGTGAGCGCGAAGGAGTTGACGGACGCGCTCCGGCTCCCGCTAGTCGCCGACTCGGATGTCCTCGACGTGCTGCTCGTCCCGACGTTCAACGCCAACGCGGAGCTCAACGGCGTCGTGCTGCTGCGCGACAAGAAGGACGCGACCGCGTTCAACGAGGCGGACGTGGCGCTGAGCGTCAGCATCTGCCGGCACATCGGTGGCGCGCTGCACAGCTCGGAGCTGCACGAGGCGATCTCGAAGGCGCAGGGGAAGGCGCAGACGCTGCTCGACCTCTCGGCCGTGCTCTTCCGGGAGCTCGAGACGAACTCGCTGCTGCTCGCACTCATGGACGCGATCAAGACGCCGATGGGTGCGAGCAAGTGCAGCATGTTCATCATGAACGACGACAAGAGCGAGCTCTACTCGCCCGTGGGCTCGGACATCAACTGCGACCTGGCGCAGGAAGGCTTCCGGATCCCAGTGTCGGCCGGCATCCTCGGCGCCGCGGCCACGAGCGGCGAGGTGATCAACGTGCCGGACGCGTACGCCGACGCGCGCTTCAACCAGGCGGTGGACCGGCAGACGGGCTTCATCACACGCTCGATCCTCGCGGTGCCGATCAAGGACGCGACCGGGCAGGTGCTTGGCGTCCTCGAGATGGTCAACAAGCTCTCGAAGCAGTACTTCGACCGCGACGATGAGGAGCTCGCGCGAGGCATCGCGTACTACCTCGCGATCGCGCTCACGAACGCACGGCTGTTCGAGGCCGCGCGCTCGGCCATGCGGCGCAGCGACGCGCTGCTCGCGCTCATGCAGGTCATGTCGTCCACGAACGAGAATGTCGGCGACGTCTTCCAGGCGCTCGTGGAGACCGTGTGCCAGATCCTGAACGTCGAGCACAGCGAGCTCTTCTTCGTCGACCCACTCAGCAAGAGCCTCTTCTGTCGCGCCGGCGCCAACTGGAAGGGCTTCGCGATCCCGGTCGGCAAGTTCCTCCAGGGCGTCGTCGCCGAGAAGGGCGAGGTCGTGAACCTCGTGAACGCGCCGGCGCACCCGGACTTCTGCCACGAGTACGACCAGATCGCCGGCGTCAAGACGCGCAACCTGCTTTGCGTCCCGGTGAAGGCGCCGCCGCAGCGCCACGGCGGTGACGAGAGCGTCATCGCGGTCTTCTACGCCGCGAACAAGGTCGGTAAGGCGCACGCGCGCTTCTGCGACGAGGACGTCAAGATTCTCGTCGCGATCTGCGCCGAGCTCCGGTCGATCATCGAGCGCCGCGCCTGGGAGCTCGTCTTCGAAGCCAGCGACAACGAGATGGCGCAGGTCACGCGCTCCTTCCTCTCGCAGTACACGTCCACGCCGACGCTGTCGCGTCGACGGTCGCACGCAAGCATGCGCAGCTTCGCGGACCTCTCGGCTGCGGCATCGACCCACTCGCCGCCACAGCCGACGCTGTCAGCGCCGCCGATCTCGACGACGCAACCACTACCGGCGCTGAGCGAGCACGACAGTCACAGTGCTGCGATGATTGCGAGCGCGAACTTGGACGGCTCCATGGTACTGACGACCACCGCGAACGCGCGCGCGATCCACTCGTGGGACGTGGCGCCGTGGGAGTTCTCGGCGCCGCAGCTCGTGGACATGGCGATGGAGATGTTCGAGAGCTTCGACCTGCTCACGCGCTTCAGCGTGCCGAAGGCCACGATGCGGCGCTTCCTCGTGAGCGTCAAGTCGCAGTACCAGGACATCCCGTACCACAGCTTCTACCACGCGTTCGCGACGCTGCACGTGAGCTTCAAGATCGTGTCGTCGCAGCCGTCGGTGCTGGCGCTGGGGCTCGAGCTCTCGAGCAGTTCGGCGTCGGCACCTTCGTCGTCGTCGGTGGCTCCGTCACTCGCTGAAGGCGCCGACGTGTTGAATCCTCGGCCACTGCTCGAGGTGCGGGACCTCATGGCGATCTTCGTCTCCGCGTTCTGCCACGACATGAACCACAACGGCCGCACGAACGACTTCCACGTGCGCTACCGCACGAGCATCGCGATGCTCTACAACGACCAGTCGGTGCTCGAGAACATGCACGCAGCCGCGTGCTTCGATACGATGCGGCGGCCGGGGCACGACATCCTTGAGCACCTCGACGCCGGCGCGTACCGGCTCATGCGCAAGAGCATCATCCGCGCGATCCTCGCCACCGACATGCACAACCACGCCGGGATCGTCTCGCAGCTCCACGAGAAGCTCAAGGTCGGCGTCTTCAACAGCGACGACGAGACCCACAAGGAGCTGCTCGTCAATGCGATCGTGCACTCGGCCGACATCTCCGGGCCGGCGCTCGCTGAGCGGGTGCACCTGCGCTGGTCGTTGCAGCTGCTCGAGGAGTTCAACATGCAGTACGACGACGAGGTGGCGCTCGGCATGACCCCGACGCCGTACATGAACGCCAAGCCCGGCACGCCGGCGGTCAGCAAGCTCAACATCGCGTTCATCGACTCGTGCGTCTTCCCGCTCTGGAGCATCATGAGCTCGTTCCTCGACGGACTCGACGGTTGCATCACCAACATCCAGACGAACCGGCTCATGTGGCTCGCGCGCGAGTCCGAGAGTCCGGCGCAGGCACCGGAGGTAGTTAGGGCAAGTCGCAGAGCGAGCGAGTAGACGATAGACACTAAGTATCACACCCTCCCTGCCTTACTCTTTGTACACTCTGCTGGGCGTCACAGCCACCTGCCTGCTACCTACTACCTACACACACTCCTCCTACTCATGCAAGCCCAGTCAGTCGTCCGCCGCCGCCGCCGCCGATCCTCCTCGTCGTCCTCTCCGCCTGCACGGACATTACGCCGCCGCGGAGACCGCTTGCGCGAACAGCTGGTCGCCGAGCGCCGCGAACGCGTCGCGGTCGATCGTGCTGCGCTGCGACGCCACGACCATCTCCTGGAGCAGCGCGTCGCCGAGCGAGACGAACATCTGCGGCGTGAAGCCCTGCGGCAGCTCCTGCGTGATCGCCTCGAGGTCGCGCAGCACGACGCCCGGCGGGCAGATGTGCTGCTCCAGCAGCGTGCGCAGGCCTTCGTCACGCGGCTTGCTCGCCGCGAGCTCGAGCGCCGCACGCTCCTGCTGCACGCGCTGGAAGACCGCGTAGAGGCGCTGGAGGCGCTCCCACGCGGCGCCCGCGCTCCGCTCCTCGCGCTGCACGTTGAGGATGTGGCGCTTGGCGCGCGCGCGCAGCCGCGGGAGCGCGTCGAGCGACAGCGCGAGCCCCTCGAGGTCCTCGCGGCGCGCCTTCGCCGCCAGCAGCCCGTCGCCACCGCGGGAGACGTGGTACACGTCCAGCGAGCCGGCGCCGGCGTCGGCGGGGCCGTCGAGCTCGGAGCTGTCGTGGCCGGCGGTGCGCGCGGGGATGCGGCGGCGCGCGCGGAGCACCACGCGGCGGAGCATGGCGGCAGGCAGGCAGGCGGAGCGGGCGAGCGAGCGAGCGAGCGCTGCACTTTGTTCTCTGGCGAAGTGTAAAAAGAGTAAACAAATGGCATTTGTCAAAATGAGCAGGAAATCGGACTTAAGTGAATATTGCCATTTTGGCGCATCATTTTTGACCGGTGAAAATAGGCTTGGGTTTGTTACCACCCACTGTCTCCAATCTTGAATGCCAACAGCTTCTGGAAGAACATTTACCAAAGTGAGCAAGCAATCGGACGTAAGAGAATAATGCCATTTTTGGCCGATGCTGGCGCATTTTTGACAAATGTAAATAGAGTTGGATTTTGTAATGACTCCGCTCTCATTAAGGTCCGATTTCTAGCTCATTAAAACGAGTAAGAGTCGTTGCGCTTGAACGCACCCTTGGTTTCTTCACTGCGCGATTGTCTGTTCGATGACCTTAGTTTATTCACTATCGATTTAAACCTTCCTCGAATCGAAATTCGAGGAATCCCTCCCCCTTCAGCACTCAAACGCCCACAACAAGCGACGCGATGGTGGAGATCATCCTGGACCCGAGCATCCGCGACTGGGTCGTGCTGCCCATGGTCATCATCTTCGGCTGCTCCGCCATGGTGCGCCATTACGTGACGCTGCTGCTCAAGACCGAGAAGATCGCGTCGGTGGAGGAGCTACGCCCGATGTGCGTCTGGCGTTCTGTGTGGATGGAGGGGGAGGGGGGGCGATTGTGAGGGTGGCGAGTGCGGCGCAGAGCTGACACGCTGTGCGCGTGCGCGCGCGGCGTAGGAACACGGTGCGCCGCGCGCAGATGACGCGCTTCAACTCCAAGTACGTGTCGGCGGACGCCTTCGCGATGCGCAAGCACTACTTCACGGCGTCGCAGAAGAAGCACGGCGTGAAAGGCGCGCTGCGCGAGAAGGTGAAGAGCGAGGCGATGAACCAGATGATGAACCCGAACAGCATGCTCGAGATGATGAAGGGCAACATGACGTTCATGGTCTCCAACTTCGTCATGATGGGGCTCATGAGCTACTTCTTCGGCGGCTTCGTGCTCGGTGCGTGCTCGATCGGGCTGCTTCATCCGGCGGCAGCGGCGGGAAGACTGACGCGGCTGTGGCGTGTGACCGGCAGCCAAGGTGCCGTTCTCGCTCACGCAAAAGTTCAAGTCGATGCTCCAGCGCGGCATCGAGCTCAGGTGCGCCGCTCGTAGCTGCTGCTGCTGCCAGCTTGGTGTCGCAGTGAAGCTGACGCGCTTGCCTGCGCGTTGCCCTCCTTGTCTGGCGCTGCAGCACGCTCGACGTGTCGTACGTGTCGTCGGTCTCGTGGTACTTCCTCGTGATGTTCGGCATGCGCGGGTTCCTGTCGCTGATCCTCGGCGAGCAGAGCGGTGCGTTCTCAAGCGCGAGCGTACGTGCAGCTGTGCGCAGTCGACCGTGGCTGACAGTGTACGTGCGTGCGTGTGTGGGCACGCTGCAGCGAGCGATGACAGCAAGGCGATGCAGATGCAGATGGGCATGGGTGCCGGTCCGAACGTCGGCTTCGACGCGCCGAAGGTGTACAAGCAGGAGCGCGTGAGTCTGCGCCTGCACAACCACGAGTGGGCGCTGGAGCACGCGGAGAAGAAGCTGCTCGGCGAGCCGATCCCGAAGAAGGCTGCGGCTGTCGGCGGCGCGTTCGCGTCCTCGACGACGACGACGACGACGTCGAACGTGGAGAAGCGGAGCGCCAAGTTCAACAAGGTCCAGAAGCGCAAGAACTAGGGAGCGCCGCCGCCGAGTGCTTCTGCGCACGCCGCCCTCGACGCAGCAGGCGAAGGACGTCGTCGCCGCCGCATTCTCCATCCAACAGCCCGCTTCCTCCTCTCACTCTCTCTCTCGCTCTCTAGAGAGCGCTGCTGCTCGTGTGCGTAGAGCATGTAGAAAGCGTGCATGCACACAGCAAGTAAGCGCGGTGCATGAACGCGACTCGGATCTTGTCATGCAACTGCTTCGTGAAACGGAGAGATCGCGGTACACGTTGAAGTTAGGGGCAACTAAAACTCGACCTCGCAGTCCACTGGAGGCAGATATCCGCTGGGGGTAAGCGAAGTAGCTTCGCGTTGGAGGAGCACAAGGTCTTCGCGGTGACGGTGGCGACGGTGGCGACGGTGTCCAAGCAGCACTCACGAAGCCCTCGTGGTCTGACCCGGACGTCTGGCGCGAGTCCCAGCA
>JAASFS010000892.1:0-10913 GCA_023333865.1 Globisporangium perplexum | reverse complement strand
TCTCGGCGTCGCAGAGCTCTACAAGCTGCTGTACGAGCTCGTGGGCGTCGCGGTTCACGCGAAGCTCACGCGGCAGGAGGTCGTGAGCGTGCTGAAGGAGGCGGAGCTGGTGCGTGCGCTGCTCGTTGAGTGTGATTGCGCGTGGGGGTGGCGGCGACTGACGCCCACTGCCTTTGTGTGCAGAGCTCGTTCCCGGAGGCGTGTGAGACGTTCCTGGACCTCGTGTGGGTCGTCGGCAACGAGGTCGAGGCGAGCGAGAAGGGGCGCGAGCGCCACTCGAGCCCCGAGTGGCAGCAGCTCTGTCGCTTCGTCAAGGCGATCTCGGTGCGTGCTGGTGGCGGCGGCGCGTCTGCCGGACTAGCGGTGGAGGAGCTCAGGAGCTCACCACAAGCTCACTGCTCGCACTGCAGGACGAGGAGGTGGTGCCGCAGCTCAGCCTCAAGGCATCACTCGAGTTCGACCTGCTGCACGCGGCCGGGCTCGTGGCGGAGGTGCAGGTGATGCGCAAGAAGATCCTGCGCAGCAACACCAAGTCGCTCTATACGCAGCGCAAGTACAACCTGCTGCGCGAGGAGAGCGAGGGCTTCGCCAAGGTGCTGAGTCTGCTGCACACGAGCGTCACACCGGCGCAGCTCGAGGCGTGTCAGACCGACCTCATGGCGCTCATCGGGTACTTCGACCTGGACGCGAGCCGCGTGCTCGACCTCGCGCTCGACGCGTTCGAGATGCAACCGCAGAACCGGAGCTTCGTGGAGTTGCTCGGCGCGTTCAAGCGCGCGAGTATCCCGCACGTCCTCGGCTTCAAGTTCCAGTTCTACAAGCGCGACGCCGCGGACGGCTTCGTCACACCACGCTCGCTCTACCGCCTCGCCGCGACGCTGCTCGCGAACGACCTGCTGGACCTGGACGCGCTGCTGCCGCACCTCGCGCCGTCGAAGGACGAGATCGTGACGCAGTACCGCGCGCGGATCAAGCAGCTCGAGGAGGAGGCGCGGGCGTTCGGGAAAGTGAACCTCGCGAGCAAGACGGACGAGGCGGCGGAGGCGAAGCAGCCCGAGGCGGATGACAGCGACAGCCACAACCAGGTGTTCGGACTCATCGTGGGTATGCTCGAGATCGGCGCGGAGCAGCAGGCGTTCGAGATGATCAAGTGGTTCCAGGGACGCGGTGTGAACCCGCTGGCGTACAAGCCACTGACCGCGCAGTTCTGCGCGTCGGTGCACGCGCTGATCGAAGAGTTGTACGCACCGCTGTCGCTCAAGAAGATGCAGCTGGTTGCCAGCGCTACGAAGAAGCCTGTGGACGGCGGAGGGGACGAGCATGCGCGCGCGCTGGGGTTCCTCAAGCCGCTGACGACGCAGGACGAGCTCGTGTCGGTGGTGTTCCCGATCCTCGAGATGCTTGGTCCCCAGCTGCACCGTGACCAGCTCCTGTTCACGAAGCTGCTCCGGATCATCGGCCACTTGCTGGAGGGCGAGGCGAAGACGGCGGCGAAGGATGAAGCCGGCGGGCTTATGGCCAAGGTGAAGGATGTGATCGTGAAGAGCTTCCTGCCGTCCATCACGCTCCAGGAGTCGAACCCGAGCTCGGTGTTCCAACTCTGGGACCTGATCAAGTTGTACCCGTTCGACCAGCGGTATCGCATGTACCAGCAGTGGCAGGCGGCGTACGCGCGCAACCCGGAGATGAAGCTTGTGGAGGCGCAGGTCGTGCAGTATACGCGCAAGGTGATGCGGCGCCTGACGGCCGACCGCGCGAAGCCGTCGGCGCGCAGCCTGACGCACTTCGCGCACTCGAACCCGCTCATCGTGTTCCGCACGATGCTGCGGCAGATCCAGTCGTACGACAACCTGATCCAGCCCGTGGTCGAGTCGTTCAAGTTCATCACGCCACTCGGCATGGACGTGCTGTCGTTCGTGCTCGTGAGCGAGCTGGCCAAGTCGCGGCAGTCGATGAAGTCGGACGGCACGAACGTCTCGCTGTGGCTGGCGTCGCTCGCGAGCTTCTCGGGCAGCTTCTACCGCAAGTACCCGAACGTGGAGCTCACGGGGCTGCTGCAGTACCTGATCCAGCGGCTGCAGAACTGGGAGTCGGTCGACCTCGTGGTGCTGAGCGAGCTGCTTTCGAAGATGGGTTCGTGCATCAGCTTCGAGGACATCTCGCTGAGCCAGCTGGAGGCGCAAGCCGGCGGGCCGCACCTGTGGTACGAACCGGCGGACCCGAAGCTGATGAACCGCCGTGCGATCCCGCGGCTGCGCGACGCGCTCGTGAAGCGCGACCTGGCGCTGCCGCTCTGCCTGCTGATCTGCCAGATGCGCAGCCGCATCGAGTTCCAGGAGAGCTCGCCGATGACGCACCTCAAGCTGCTCGGGCGTGTGTACGACACGTGCCAGATGACGCTGAGCCAGCTGCTGCAGTTCCTCAACGGCGTCGTCGACCCGCTCGTGTACACGAAGATGCTGCCGTCGGTCGCCACGCTGGTGCGCGAGTACCACATCCTGCCGGAGCTCGCGATGACGCTGTGCCGCCCTGCGATCCGCTTCGACGACCCAGTGCTGCGCAAGGCGCCTCGGAGCATCCACTCGACAGGCTCCAGCAGCAGTAGCAGCAGCGGCAGCGGGGGCTCTGACTCCGGAGCGGACGGCCGTGTGAGCTGGTTCATGAACTCGCCGGCGCTGATCGAGGACGTCGGGCGGGCGATTATGGGAGCCACGGGCGTGGCCAAGGACCCGTTCGTGGGCGTGACGAAGGATCTGTACGTGACGTTCTGGAGCCTGATCCTGTACGACATCCACGTCCCATTCCCGCAGTACGAGGCGGAGATCCTGCGGCTGCGCAACTCGATCAGCGCGGCGGCGAACGGCGGCGCGAGCGCGAGCCTGAGCGGCACGGAGCGCAAGAAGCTCAAGGAGAAGACGACGCAGATGATCGACAAGCTCACGAACGAGCAGAAGGACCAGGTGGCGCACCGCAAGCGCGTGTTCGAGCGGATGGAGGAGAAGAAGGCGACGTTCTTCGCGCGTGAGGCGGCCGAGGCGCGCACGGCGGTGCAGGAGTTGCTGCAGAAGTGCGTGATCCCGCGCGCGCTTCTGTCCCCGGAGGACGCGCTCTTCTGCGCCAAGTTCATGGAGCGGCTGCACCACATCAACACGCCCGAGTTCAGCGCGCTGCAGTACTACAACATGGTGAACCTCAAGCTGCCGTCGATCGTGCTGTGCGTAACGGAGCGCGAGGCCGGCAACTTCGGCATCTTCGTGAAGGAGAGCGTGACGCTGCTGCACCGGTGGTACCAGAGCGGCGCGACGTACGAGGAGGACGCGCTGCACGGCAAGAGCGGCTTCAGTCTGGACCTGAACGACCCGAAGAAGAAGCTCGGACACCGGCAGTACAAGCTGCTGTACGCCAAGTGGCACAAGGGCATGGCCAAGGTGTTCGCGACGACGCTCGCGAGCGCCGCGTACATGCCGATCCGCACGACGCTCATTATCCTCACCAAGGTCATCGACGTGTTCCCGGCGAGCAAGAGCGCCGCCGAGAGCCTGCTGGCGACCGTCGAGCCGCTCACGCAGGAGGAGCGCGAGGACATCAAGATCATGGCGAAGCGCTACTTCGCGCTGCTGACGAAGCGCAAGGCGTCGCTGATCGAAGACAAGCTGTTGGCCGCGCCGCCGGTGGAGCGCAAGGCGGCGATGACGGACGCGGCTGCGGCTGCTGGTGCGGACAAGGACAAGGACGCGGCTGCTGGTGCGGCAGCTGGTGCGGCGGCGGACGCGCAGGAGAAGGCTGCATCGACACCGCCGCCGTCATCGTCAGGCGACGCGAGTCGCGACCGGAAGGCCAGTCGCGCGTCTCGCACGGATCTCGAGAGCGGCGAGATCAGCAGCCCGACGGCCTCGTCGTCGTCTGCGCGGCGCAGCAGCGACCGCCCGAGCGACGGCGCGAAGGACGGCGGGGGCAGCCGGTCGTCGGCGGCGGCGGGCGGCGCGCGTCTCAAGCGCCGCGACTCGGCGGACGATAGCAGTAGTCGCCACGCGGCGGACGAGAAGCGCGGACGGCGCGAGACGCGGGACGCGTCGCCGGCGGGCAAGCCGCCGCTCGCGTCGGCGTCGGCGCCGGGGAATCGCGGCAGCACGACGCCCGCCGACGCGTCGGGACACAAGCGCGATCGCTCGCGAGAGCGACGCAGCCGGTCGGCGGAGGCGCACCGCGGCGGCCGCGAGCGCGAGGCGAACGGCGGCGGCGTGCAGAAGAAGGAGCCGGGCGGCGGTGAGCCGGGCAGCGAGAGCCGCAAGCGGCCGCGCGTGGAGCAGTCGGAAGCCGCGCTGCGCCGCCAGCTGACGGAGAAGAAGGACCAGGAGGCGGTGCGGCGGGAAGCACGCGAGCGGCTGGAGCCGTCGGCCGCCGCCAGCAGCAGCAGCAACAGCAACAAGGCGGACGCAGCGGCTGCGCGTGGCGCGCGGGACGGCGGCGAGCGGGCGGAGCGGCAGCCAGTGGCGTCCGGCGGCGCGCCTGGCGCAGCGCGCAAGATCGTGTCGCTGGTGCCTTCGCGCAAGCGCGACGCTCCGTCTCAGGACGATGACGCGCGCCAGGACGCAGCTCTGGCGGCGGGCGAGAGCGGCGAGCAGCGCCGGGACGCGGGTCGCCACGGCGGCGGAGGTCGCGGCGGCGGCGACGGTGGCGAGCAGAAGCAGCAGCGCGGGTCCGGCGACGACAAGAAGAAGTCGCGGCACGCGCGCAAGAGCCACGACGGCAGCGCGAGCGCGGGCGACGGACAGCAGCAGCAGCAGCCGCCGCGAGAGCAGAGGTGCGTCGCGTGAGGGAGGGGGGCGAGTGGGAAGCAGGTGGTGGCTGAGCTGACGATGCGCCTGGATGAGCAGCAGAGGCGGCAACAGCAACAGCAACAGCAACAGCGGCGGCGGCGGGCAGGAGCGTCGCAATGGCGGCGGCGGCCAGGGACGCGGCAACGAGGAGCGCACGAACGGCAGCGGCGGCGGCGGCAACGGCGGTCGCCGTCGTGACGAGCGCCGCGGCCGTCGGTAGGCGACACGTGGTCCCCCGACCGCCGTCTCCTCCTCCGCCTAACGAGCGCCAGGAGCAACACGAGGCCCTTGCATCCATCCGTCCATCCATCGCTCTGCGCACTTTCTCTCTCGCGACGATCGACCGCAGCATGGCGAAGCGCCTGGCGCTCGTGTTCCCGGGCCAGGGCTCGCAGCGCGTGGGGATGGCGGCCGAGCTGCTCGCCCACTGGCCGCGCGTGACGCGCGACACGCTGGCCGAGGCGAGCGAGGCGGCGCGCGTGGACCTGCTGGCGCTGCTGCAGAGCGGCCCGCAGGCGGCGCTCACGCGCACGGATGCGGCGCAGCCGGCCATCCTCTCGCTCTCGGTCGCCGCGCTGCGCGTACTGCGCGAGGAGGCGGGGCTCGACGTCGCGCAGCACGCCGCGTTCGTGCTCGGCCACTCGCTCGGCGAGTACTCGGCGCTCGTGGCGGCGGACGCGCTCGCGTTCGCGGACGCCGTCCGGCTCGTGGTGCGTGCAGAAGGAGGGAGGGGGAGCAGATAGGTAGCTGCTGCTGACGCCACCCTCTTCGTGTCGGCGCTGGGCGAGAGCAGCGCTTCCGCGGCACGGCGATGCAGGCGGCGGTGGCCCCCGGGGTTGGCGCCATGGCGGCACTCATGCCCGTGAGCGCGAGCGACGCCGAGGAGATCTGCCGCGCGGCGGCGCTGCGCACCGAGCGCACGTGCGCGGTGGCCAACTACAACTCGAGCAAGCAGGTGTGCTGGAGCGCCGATGTGTGCGGGCGACAGACAGCGCGCGCTCATCTTGATATCGCGCTCGCGCGCAGATCGTGATCAGCGGCGACGCGAGCGCCGTGGACGCCGCCGTGCAGATCGCCAAGAGCGAGAAGCGCGTGCGCCGCGCTGTGGCGCTGGACGTCAGCGCGCCGTTCCACTGCGCGCTCATGGCGCCGGCGGCACGGCAACTCGGCGAGTACCTGGACGAGACGCTGGCGACGCTGCGGCCGCCGCAGGTGCCGGTCGTGTGGAACGTCGAGGCGAACGCGAGCCCCAAGGCGTCGGCCGCCGCCATCCGTGACGTGCTCACGCAGCAGGTGGTGCAGCCCGTGCGCTGGAGCCAGTCGGTGGACTTCTGCCTCGCGAGCGGCGTCGACGAGTTCCTCGAGATCGGCTTCGGCGGCGTGCTCGCGGGGCTCATCAGGCAGCACGCGCCGGCCGCACGCGTCCGGTGCGTCATCGCCCGCCGCTCCGAACGGCGTCGACGTCCTCACCCTCTCTAATCGCTCTCTCACTGGATGCTGGCAGGAGCTGCGGCACCTACGATGAGATCAGCAAGTTCATCGCAGAGCAGGCGTAGGGCGGCGACGGGAGCTCTTCGGGGGTCGCGTCAACGCGGTTCATTCCTCCTCTTCTTCCTCCTCTTCGTCGTCGCCTTCGTCGGCTTCTCGTCGTCATCGCATCGAGCGCTCGCCTTCTCCTCTCACTCACTCGCTCGCTTGGCGGCAGTGCCACCAGTCTACGCGAGCGTCGGTCGCTCGCCGATCTCAGCCTGCCAAGCACCGCCACATGCGACTTCGTCAGCCACGCTCGACACCCACGCACCCGCACGGCTCCCTACGTACGCGCTCGTATGTGAACTGGGAGGCGATCGGGCCGCTCGGGCGCCGCACCACCTCGAACTGCACGTGGCCCTTGCGCTGCGCGTACGCCTCGCTCCTGCGCGGACACCCAGCGGGCGTCAGCGCGCACATTCCAACTCCCTCCCCCACCTGCGAGCGCCGGCGCACCTGGCGAGCACGTTCGCGTCGGTCTCCGGGGCGTTCGTGATGCCGACGTAGAGCATCACAGGTGCGATCGTGAAGGCCATGTACATGGAGTACTCCCAGCCCTTGTTCTCCCACACGTGCGTGCCCTGCATTCGTATTCGACGACCGAGCGAGCGAGCGATCGCGACCGCGTTCGTCAGCTCTCTCGCCAGGCAGCAGCAGGTGAGTGGCTAAGAGGCAGCCGCACGCACGTTGTTGGTCAGCATGGCGGTCTCCGGCATGTGCACGTGCGCCTTGCCGGAGGAGCCCATGGAGCGCGCGCCGCGGGCCAGCGCCGCGCGGCGAAGGGAGCGGGTCACCGCCAGCGCCTGCATCTTGCCTTGGTGTTCGGGGGCTAGCTTTGCTGGGTTTCTGGGGGTCCAGAGCGACTTGACCCAAAACCCTAAATGGACAAAGTGGAGCAAACTAATCTCATTATTTCTGGGCTATTTGGGTGACAGGGGGTCTGATTGTGTTCTTTTTGGAGTGGCAGGTGCCGAGGGCTGGAGGATTACGACAATGGCAGGTATTCATGGTACAAGGGATGTCAACATCGTTCAACTAGCAGCACCACTGCGCACGGGTGTCGACGCTTGCCTCTGGTCTAACCAGAGTTCCAGCAGCACCAGCCGGCCGTCGTGTGGACATGACTGACCCTCACGACGCAGCGCCGCCGTACGTCGCCAGCGCGAGCCGCTCGCCAAAGTGCAGCTCCGCGAATGGCAGGCTCGCCGGTAGCGGGTGCACGCTCGCGAGCTGCAGCAAATCCGCTCCCGCGCCGGACGAGAGGTGGAACTGAAGCGGTCGCTCGACGACGCCGCGGCTCTCAGCACCCGCGTATCCCAGCACGCCGACGCCAGCAGCTCCGCGCGCGCCGCGGGCGTCTCCCGGGTTCGCGAGCGGCCGCGCGCGCGTGTACTCGGCGAGCTCCAACAGTGGCCGCGCGACGCCCGGCAGCAGTGGCAGCAGCTGCTCGTAGTGCTCCTGCGCACGCGAGTGCTCGAAGAGCTGCGCCGGCGCAGCGACGATGGGGAGCGTCAGGAAGTAGCCCGTGCACGTGGGGTGTGTGCGAGAGAGTGAGAGTGAGAGCTAGAGGGGGGCACCTGGCAGGCGACGACCGTGAGCAGCTCGTTCTTCATGTCGACGCCACGGCGGCTCTCGATCGCGTTGAGATCGCCGTTGATGTCGTTCGTGAGCGCCACGAGCCCCGCCTCCGCCGCCTGCTGCCGCTGCTGCATGCGCTCAAAGTCCGGCGAGCCCTTCTTCTGCACCTCGGCCGAGCGGCGCACCGAGTCGTAGTCCACGAGCTGCGCGCGCGCAGCACGAGAAGGCGCGTGAGTGCGGGTGGACGACGCCAGTTGCCTGCCACCTCGCGACGCACGCGCTGCTTGAGCGTCTGCAGCTGCTTCTGCAGCCCCGCGTTGCTCTTGCGGAGCGTCTGGATCGACTGCGCCACGCGCTCGAGCTGCATGGCGCGCGCGCTGCTGTGCACGTTCGCGTGCAGCGACTGGTGGATCTCTTCGAGGCGGAGCGCGGACTGCGCCAACGACCTGCGTGCACACACGTGAGTGAGCGCTCGCCGTGAGGGGGTGGAGGGTGGCCGGTCGATGTGGTGGACGAGCATACTTGGTGTTCGCGTAGTCCTCCTCCTCCGGCGAGTCTACTCGAAGCACAGACGCGTCGTGCGGTGAGTATCTCGAGCGCGAGAACGTCTCCACCGCTCCCACCACCGCCTCTGGACACCACGCACAGTCCTGCAGTTGGGTCTCGAAGAACTCGGAGAACGCGTGCATGAGCCCCACGGATGCCTGCGAGTACGTCTGCGCCGCGTCCGAGTGGTGCGCCATGGCCTTCGAGAGCTTCTCGAGGCTGTCATTGTAGCGGCTGAACCTGCTCGCAGACACGTGAGAGGTGTGAGATTCCTCGAGCTGTCGCCCCGTCACCCTTCGTCACCAGCGCGCTCGCCACCTCTGCGTGCGGTAGTCGAGTACCGGGTCGATGGAGCCCTCGCCCTCGCCGCCGGCGCCGAGCGTGCGCACGAACTCGTCTTTGAGCCTGTCGGTCATGGGATCCGAGTGGGAGCGCGAGCAGAAGCGAGTGAGTGGGCGGCGCGAGCGCAAGTGCGGGCGACGTGTCCTGCGAGAGACGTGAGACCTGCGCGAGCCATCCTTCATGTTCTTGATCTGCGAGCGCACCACGCGAGTCGCGTCACCTCACGCTCCACCACCTCCCCGTTCTCTTGCTCCGCGCCAAGACGCACCCACGACGCCATCTTCGCTCCGGTCGCGCTCGCTCTCT
Source organism: Globisporangium perplexum (assembly GCA_023333865.1). NCBI lineage: Eukaryota > Oomycota > Peronosporomycetes > Pythiales > Pythiaceae > Globisporangium > Globisporangium perplexum. The sequence goes on along the minus strand of JAASFS010000892.1, from coordinate 1,791 downwards.
CGCTCTGTCGCTTGCGCCGTCGCCGCTCTCGATGTCTGTATGAGCAGGCTTCTCGCAACCGTCGTCACACGTCACAGATCGATTGACCACCTCGACCCGAAGTCTCGGGACCTCCAGCATCAGCGACCATGAAGACTGCGAGCCCTTCGTCCTGCTCCGTGCCGTCCAGCGCTCACTTCCCAACTCGTGGCTTCCGACCAACTCACCGCCGTCCTCCGTTGCGCTAGTCTCCACACCAGATCCACTACGATCGAGACGACGATGACCTCTCGCGCTCTCGAAGTGACGGCGATCCTCGCACTCGGCGCTTCCCCGCTCCTGAACGTCCACGCGTACCCGCAGTTCGTCGCCCGCGTGCCGAACGCCAACAGCATCGTCGGCGTGCAAGCTGTTGGCCACCGCAACACAGCCGGCGGCGGCGCGCTCAACCCGTTCGGTGCGGCGTTCGAGGCGCAAGGCGCGCAGTGGACCACGCTGCTCTGCCAAGCCGACTCGGACGGCGACGGCGCCACGAATGGCGAGGAGCTCGGCGACCCATGCTGCCACTGGTCGTCGGGTGGGCAGCTGCAGCGCGCGGGCTCGCAGATCTCGCACCCGGGCGTCGCGAACGCGTGGACGCGCGAGCAGATCGGAGCGATGGCTTGCCAGGAGGCTGCCGTCGATTCCGGCGCCGGACGCATCGAGGACGTTGGCGACGTCATCGACCCAGCTTCAGCTACACCTGCGCCGGCAGACTCGCTGCGCAGTGGTCTCACTGGCAACCGGAGCGCCACAGCTGAGCCTAGCGGATCGGTTGACGAGGATCAGTCGATCCACCTCGCCGGACTCAAGGAGACGCCGCCATCACTCGTGCCGGAATCGCCGAGTCCGTCGAACGCACCTGTGACCAAGCTACCGCCTACGCCGACGCCGACTTCGGGTAGCCAGCGCGTCGCCTTCCTCGCCAGCGCGGTGGCGTTCGCTGCGCTTGTTCTCGAGTTCGCTATCTGAGAGGCATCGGACTAGCTGTTCGTCAGCGTGTCGTGGGGCGAACGACTGAGAGAGTGTGTGTGTGTGGTGTAGCGTGGTACGTAGCGGACATGGTGTGCATTTGAACATGAGAGTCTGAAGCAACGACCGAGTCCCTTTCGCACACTCGCAGTCTCCGCTCACGGCAGCTGCGGCTTCTCTGCGAGCTCAAGGAGGTTATGTGCTCACAGATCGTCGCGCAGCGTCGTGAGGCTCTTGTCCGCGACGAACGCCGAGAGTCCGTCGATGAGCTGCTGTACGCCGATGCGAAGCTTCACGGTCTCGGCACCGCCACCGAGCCAGATGAACGCGGGTTCCAGCGCCGCGACTTCGCCGGACACGACCACCTGCACGCACCGACACACACACACACACACACACACACACACACACCTGTCAGCTCGCAGCGAGCACCACCACCCACTGTTTTCTTCGATCGGAGCTGCGTACAGGGATCGGTGTCTTCATGCCGAACGGCGCCACGCCGTTGTGCTGGAAGCCTGTAAGCTCCTCCGAGACCTGTCACCAGTAGCCACAGCCAGTACCCGCGTCAGTTATCTGCCCGCGCCATCGAAGCACGCGCGGCACAGCGTACGTGGCCAGGGGCGTGCTGGAAGTTGAAGTTCTTGCGGCCGGGACGCTCCGCCTCGAGGATCAGGTTGCGCACGAAGCGCATGAGCTGCTCCGCGTTGAGCTTGGAGTTGTACTGCAGGATGACGCAGTAGAACCTGCTCGCAGGTAGGGAGAGAGCGAGAGAGAGCGAGAGAGAGCGAGAGAGAGCGA
>JAASFS010000891.1:0-10915 GCA_023333865.1 Globisporangium perplexum | reverse complement strand
GCGCGAGTCAATGCGCGCCTACGTGTACCACACCACATTTATATTTGTAAATTCATGAAACATGAAAATGCCTCGAAAATGCTTCAAATAAAGGAGCGCCGCCTATGAGATATCGACGCTTATGAGATATACAAGTGAGTAGTTAATAACCAGCGCGTGTAACCCCGTTACAAGACTGACCAAAGTGAATGATATGATAAATGTTTGTTTATCACACACAGTAAATACACCGTAAATTGAGTGTATCCATTCCATTTCATTCAATTGGATAATCTCAGTATCGTTTTTGTAGAAATCGAGAGTTTGTTCAGCAAGCAGCGAACTTTCTCACCTCCCCGAATATATAGGCTTGAATGACCTCTCACCTCGAAAATTTCAGGCGGAGCATGTTTGAGCCAAATCGCTGGGGGGGTCTGACGACAACGTTGCGGTTTGGACATAGGAGCAAATCTTGCCTGCTGTCACCGACCTTGATGATGTGCCTTGTCTTATAACTAAAACGAGCTGTGATAGTGGACTGAATACTTCTCAGTGTTGTGTCGCCGTGGCAGGTGTGGTCATGACATGTGTCGCTACAGGAGTTCTACTGTCACCAGGCTCAAATATACAATTGAAGATGCTGCCTCCAAGAGCTGCCCACTCAGATTTCACTTCCTTCAGCGCGAAGTATATGAGCAAGATCTCAAAGCATTTACTTCCGTGTGTTATCGCCCCCATCACGCACAATATCTGCGAGAGTTGCAAAGAAGAAGTAATTGCGGCACCCGCCGTCCATATCGGATAAAACGAGACACGAGGCGCCCATGGTATGCTAATGGAGCGTCCCTTCACACGTCGTGCAGCCGCCGCACACGTTGGAGTTCGAACACTGTCTTCGCAAACTTGTCGACATAGTGTATCTCAACGAGATCTGCACGCCGACTCCAAAGTCGCTGCCGCTGAGGTGATGGAGACTGTCATCAATATTCGTGCTGATATCAATTTCGCCTGCGACACTCCAGCTGATGCACTTGGTGACATTGTTCTCCCCTGGCCCATTTGGCCGAGGACAGATGGTGACCTGATGGCCACGACCTGCCCGATCGTGCACCGGAGTCACATGGACGCGGATAATATGACTCTCAAGCTTATCCTGAACGAGATCGATTTCAACGAGGTACAGTGCAGCAGCCTGCCGAAAGTGTGTTGCACGGACTGAATCTTGCGATTGACAGGCTGGCCACTGCCTGCACTCCATGGCTCTCGCGAACATGGATCTCGAAATCTACATTACCTTAAACGCTGGACAGGTGAAGGCCAAGAATCCGACGGAGTGCTGTAGCGCGTTGCCTTCGTTGGCGTGTACTATCGAGGACTACCCAACATACACCTCGGCAATATCGAAGGTGTCGTTTACATCAAGGTGAGGCGCGCCTGGCACTGTTCTGCGCAAACCAAGTGAGCTTGTTGACAGTCATAAACTATTGTGCTGGCAATCCGTGCTGATCAATGGTCGCCTCGCGATCTTCGCGACATGCAACTTGAGCTACCCAGGCTTTCTGGGCGGTAACCTGGAGATCACGCTTCTGATTGGCCCGTGCCAACCCCTCTCGACTCTCGTTCTCTTATTTGACGATGTCCTAGTGGACGCAGAGTTGAGTTGCGAGGTAATCCGCAGACGGAACGACCATCCTGCGAAGAAGCGCGACAAACGGCTACACGCAGAGCTAAGCCATCTACTCGCTTCAGTGAAACTGTCGTGATACATGTGAACATGCTTGGCTCTTGTGTCGAGGCTTGCTTTTGCCGAGATAAATTACGCGACGGGGTTTCTTGGGGTTAAATGTTTCCCGCCAAAAAAGCAATCTCCCTCATTTTAGTCACTATCCGTTTAGGACGCGAAACGTTACTGGCGCCAAACCCGCAAGCATGGCGCAGCGCAGCGGCGGCTTCGGCGGTGGTGGCCGCGGCGGCGGGAACCAGTATCGGCGCGCGCTCTCTGGCGGCGGAGGGGGCGGTAGCGCATGGGCTCGCAGCTCGCAAGGCGCGCGCGCGAATGCGCAGGCCGCGCGCGGTGGCTCGCGCAGCATGTCAGACGCCAAGCTGTTCCAGATGCGCAAGGGCGACGCGCTCGACCGCAAGTTCGGCTTCCACCTGCTGCCGGAGCTGCTCGAGGCGCAGGCGGCGGACGAGGCGGCGTCATCGACCGGCGCCTCTGCCTCTGCCGCCGAGCTGGAACCCCGCCTCGGGTGGCTGCTCAACCTGCGCGCGTGCTCGATCCCGGAGCCGCTCGAGGGCAAATTCGAGGTGAGCGCCGTGGAGCTCTACTTCCTGGCGCAGGACGGCGGCGCGTTCAAGACGCGCGTGGTGGTGCAGCCGTACCTGTACGTGCGGCCGGCGGAGCACCGCGCGCAGGAGGTGATCGCGTACTGCGCGCGGCGCTTCGAGGGGCTCGTGGCGCGGGCCGAGCGCGTGCTGCAGGAGGACCTCGAGCTGCCCAACCACCTGAGCGGCAAGAAGGCCGCGTACGTCAAGCTGAGCTTCTTCACGGTCGCGGACCTCGTGACCGTCAAGCAGGCGCTCGCGCCCGTCGTCGAGCGCAACCAGCAGCAGCAGCGCGCGCGCCAGGCGTACGAGCTCAGCCACGCGCGCCGCGACGCTGCCGCCGCCGACGACGACGAGCAGCTCTTCGCGAGCAGCGCCGGTGGCTCCGGTGGTGCCGGCCTCGACGAGAGCGAGTCGGCGCTGCTCGAGCTGCGCGAGTACGACGTGCCGTACTCCATGCGCGTGGCCATCGACCTGGACATCCGCGTCGGCGCGTGGTACCACGTGACGCACGACCCGGCGGCGCCGTTCGCGGCCGCGGCGGTCACGCGGCTGCCGGACATGGTCGACAAGGCCGAGCCCGTCGTGTGCGCATTCGACATCGAGACCACGAAGCTGCCCCTCAAGTTCCCGGACGCGGCGTTTGACCAGGTGTACATGGTGTCGTACATGATCGACCGGCAGGGATTCCTGATCGTGAACCGCGAGTTCGTGGCCGCGGACGTCCCGGACTTCGAGTACACGCCCAAGGCCGACTACCCGGGACCGTTCACGGTCTTCAACGAGCCGAACGAGCAGCAGCTGCTGCGCCGGTTCTTCGACCACGTCGTGGACGCGCAGCCGCACATTTTCGTCACGTACAACGGCGACTTCTTCGACTGGCCGTTCCTCGACGCGCGCGCCAAGGTGCACGGTATCGACATGGCGGATGAGATCGGCGTGGCGCTTGACCTGCGCAGCGGCGAGTACCGCGGCCGCGCAAGCGTGCACATGGACGCCTTCTGCTGGGTCAAGCGCGACTCGTACTTGCCGCAGGGTAGCCAGGGGCTCAAGGCTGTGACCAAGTACAAGCTCGGGTACGACCCCGTCGAGGTCGACGCCGAGGACATGCTCGCGCTCGCGCGCGACGAGCCGCTCAAGATGGCGTCCTACTCGGTCTCGGACGCCGTCGCGACGTTCTACCTCTACGACAAGTACGTGCACCTCTTCGTCTTCTCACTCTGCACGATCATCCCGCTCGGCAGCGAGGACGTGCTGCGCAAGGGCTCTGGCACGCTCTGCGAGGCGCTGCTCATGGTCGAGGCGTTCGACGGCGGCATCATCTGCCCCAACAAGCAGAGCTCAGCGGCGCAGGAGAAGTTCTTCAAGGGCCACCTCGTCGAGAGCGAGACGTACGTCGGCGGCCATGTCGAGTGCCTCGAGTCGGGCGTCTTCCGCGCCGACTTCCCGTACGACTTCGACCTCGTGCCGAGCGCCTTCCAGCAGCTCATCGACAACATCGACCGCGACCTGCGCTTCGCGCTCGAGGTCGAGATGGAGCTCGCACTCGACAGCGTCGCCAACTACGGCGAGGTGCGCGCGCAGATCGTGGGGAAGCTTGCGGCACTGCGCGACCGCCCGACGCGCAAGGAGCCGCCGCTCATCTACCACCTCGACGTCGCCGCCATGTACCCGAACATCATCCTCACGAACCGCCTGCAGCCGTGCGCGATCGTGAACGAGGCGGACTGCGCAGCGTGCGTGTTCAACACTGAGTGCGGCAAGACCGCGGTCGCACGCCAGGACGAGTCGTGCCAGCGCGACATGGAGTGGGTCTGGCGTGGCGACTTCTACCCGGCGACACGTCCCGAGTACTTCTCCATCAAGACGCAGCTCGAGTACGAGAACTTCCCCGTCGGCCCGCAGGGCGGACCGGTGCCGCTCAGCTCGGCGGCGACGACTGCTGCTGCTGCCGGGCCACCGAAGATGGTGCCGTTCGGCCAGCTGAACGCCGAGCGGCAGGAGAAGCTGCTCAAGCAGCGCTTCAAGAGCTACTGCTCGAGCGTGTACAAGAAAGTCAAGGTGACGGAGGAGCAGACGCGGTCGGCAACCGTGTGCATGCGCGAGAACCCGTTCTACGTGAACACGGTGCGCGCGTTCCGCGACCGCCGGTACGACTACAAGTCGCTTACGAAGACGTGGAAGAAGAAGCAGGCGCAGGCCGAGGCGCAGAACGACCTGCTCGCCAAGATCGAGGCGCAGAACAAGTGCCTCGTGTACGACTCGCTCCAGCTCGCGCACAAGTGCATCCTCAATTCGTTCTACGGCTACGTGATGCGCAAAGGCGCGCGGTGGCACTCGATGGAGATGGCCGGCATCGTCACGAACACGGGCTCGAACATCATCACGGGTGCGCGCGAGCTCGTGGAGCAGATCGGGCGGCCGCTCGAACTCGACACGGACGGCATCTGGGCGATCCTCCCGGCGTCGTTCCCCGAGACGTTCGCGTTCAAGCTCCACGACGGCAGCTCGCGGAGCATCTCGTACCCGTGCGTGATGCTGAACGCCGACGTACAGGCCAAGTTCACGAACCCACAGTACCACGAGCTGGACCCGGCGACCGGCAAGTACGCGACGCGCAAGGAGTGCTCAATCCTGTTCGAGGTCGACGGGCCGTACAAGGCGATGGTGCTCCCGGCGTCGACGGAGGAAGGACGGCTGCTGAAGAAGCGGTACGCGGTGTTCAACTTCGACCACTCGCTCGCCGAGCTCAAGGGCTTCGAGCTCAAGCGGCGTGGCGAGCTCCAGCTCATCAAGGCGTTCCAGTCGCAGGTATTCGAGTGCTTCCTCGACGGGGCGAGCCTCGAGGAATGCTACGCGTCGGTGGCCAAGTGCGCGAACCGGTGGCTCGACGTGATCGACACGAAGGGCAAAGCCATGGACGACGAGGAGCTCATGGCGCTCATCACAGAGAACAAGAGCATGTCGGGCAAGCTGGAGGAGTACGAGGGGCAGAAGTCGACGTCGATCACGACCGCGAAGCGCCTGAGCGAGTTCCTCGGCGAGAGCATGGTCAAGGACCGCGGGCTCACGTGCAAAATGATCATCGCGGCCAAGCCGTACGGCGAGAAGGTGACGGAGCGCGCGATCCCGACGGCGATCTTCGCGACGGAGGAGGCGGTGAAGCGCCACTTCCTCAAGAAGTGGCTCAAGGATCCCAACATGCAGGACTTCGACATCCGCACGATCCTCGACTGGGACTACTACCGCGGCCGCTTCGCGTCGACAGTGCAGAAGATCATCTCGCTGCCGGCGGCGTTCCAGAACGTCAAGAACCCGGTGCCGCGCATCGAGCTGCCGGACTGGATGCGCAAGCAGGTGCGCGAGAAGAACGCCAAGCACCAGCAGGGCTCGCTCAACAAGTTCGTCGTCTCGCAGTCCAAGAACACCAACGAGGACTACATCGCGCAGTTGATCGACATGGAGGACCTCATGGCCGGGAAGAAGACACCCGGTGAGCGCAAAGCGCAGCCCTCGCTGCTCTCGCTCAAGCAGAAGCGCAAGCGCGCGGACGGAGACAATGGCGACTCGAGTAGCACCGCGGCCGCTGACTCGGCGGAGGAGAGCGAGGCGGTGGCCGGCGAGCTTGAGGACGAGGATGCAGCGCCTCCCGCCGCGCCAGTGAAGCTCGGCGAGGTGCCGTTCGCGGAGTGGCTCAAGACCCGCAAGGCGAAGTGGAAGACGCTGTTCGTGAAGCGCAAGCGGCTCCGGGAGGAGCGCACGCGCAGTATCACAGGACTGAACAGCTCGATGTTCGAGCTCGGGAGTGGGTCGCTCGGCCTGAGCGCGAAGCGGCACCAGTCTGCGGCCGCGCACCTCGGCCGGAGCGCCGGCGGCATCGGCATGGAGAACTTCGTGCTCAACACGGCGAGCGCGCTGCACCGCGAGCTGTGGCAGATCGTCGAGGTGCAGCAGGAGCAGGACGGGCACTTCACGTGCTGGGTGATCACGACGCAGACGCAGATGCTGCACCGCGTCACGCTCAAGATGCCGCGCGTGTTCTACCTCGCGGTGGACGAGGCCGACAGCCACGTCTTCACGGAGCTCTCGGGGTTCGCGCGCCGGGTGTCGCGCGTGCTGCCGCACGGGTCGTCCAAGCCGACGTCGGTCGTCGAGATCGCGGTGAGCGAGCAGCAGTTCCAGCAGCACCACAAGGAGATGAACCAGATCCTGAACGACCCGGTCGTCAAGGGCGTGTACGAGCTCCAGGTGGCCGCGCTCACGCGCGCGGTGTGCAGCCTCGGGTGCGTCGTGAAGGTCGTGAACCCGCTCCACTCTGGCGCGAGCCAGGAGTACGAGCTGAGCGACCTGCAGTTCCAGTCGACGGCGCAGGTGCCGTACTTGGTGGACGTCTACCAGGGGGTGAGCGCCAGCGCGGTGGTGCCGGCGCCGCTGATGCGTCGCGTGCTGCTCTACTTCGCGCAGCAGAAGACCCGAGCGGTCCTCGGCCTCGTGGTGCTCAAGGACCCGGGCGAGGACGGCGCGCTCGGCGACGGCTGCGAGGGCGACGCCACCGTGTGGTACGTCGACCCGGTCTCGACCGTGCGCGCGCGAGGCTCGGAATTGCAGCAGTGCTTCGACCAGCTACTGCAGGCGTCGGCGGCGGACGGCGAGAGCGAGCCGAGCATGCGTCGGTGCGCCTTCAAGACGCACGTCGTCAAGACCGCGCAGGACGCGTTCTCCGGCGTGAACTCGGCGCTCGCGCGCTTGGCGTCGGCCCACAAGCAGACCACGGCAAAGCCGACGATCGTCGTCGCGCAGACGTGTATCGGTTCGAGCAAGCGGCTGCGCGAGAAGATGCAAGGGCTGCACAGCTTCCCGATCGCGATGCTGCCGTGGAACGAGGAGGACACGCTCTTCCCGGCGCTCACGTGGCGCAAGCTCCTGGGCGAGAAGCTCGTCGCGCGCGCGCTCGAGATGGCGCAGTACTTCCAGGAGGTGCTCGACTGCGCGCGCTACGCGCACCTGCCCGTGGGCAACTTCACGGGTGACCACTCGATCGCGATCCTCGACACGCTCTACTCGCGCATCCTGAGCAAGCACAAGCACCTCTGGTGGCACTCGCCGAGCTCAGTACCGGACCTTGGCGGCAAGGAGCAAGAGCAGTACCAGCACCTGTTCAGCAACTCGCTGCTGGGCAGGCAGCAGCACGGCGACAAGGTGAACAAGAGCACCGGCGGCGGCGGTGGCGCGCACCGCTCCGACACGTCCGCGGTCGTGTGCGACAAGGGGTCGTTCCCGGACATCTGCGTGGAGCTGGAGCTCGACGGGCTTGCGGTCAACGCGATCCTCGTGGCGCTGCAGATCCAGAGCATCGAAGGGATCGGCGGTGGCGGCACGCACCAGATGGAGCTCGACTTCGACTCGGACGGCGCGGCGACGGTCGGCGCGGCGGCGGGCGAGGCGGAGGAGCCATGCCAGGAAGCCTTCCGCTTGCTGCGCGTGCTCGTCACGACGCTCTTCAAGGACTTCCTCGCGAGCCGCAACAAGTTCGCCGACCACCTGCTGCAGCAGCTCTACCGTTGGGTGTGCTCGCCGAACTCGCTCTGCTACGACCCGGGGCTCCACGCGATGGTGAAGCGCCTCATGGAAAAGCTCTTCCTGCAGCTGCTCGCCGAGTTCCGACGCCTCGGCAGCCAGATCGTGTACGCGGACTTCAGTAAGATCGTCCTGTGCACGAAGAAGCACGACATGAAGAACGCGCAGACGTACCTGCAGTTCATCCTCCAGACCGTGCTCTCGAACGAGCTCTTCCAGGTGCTGAGCTTCAGCCCGAAGAAGTACGTCGCCCACCTCTTCTTCCTCGACGCGGAGAACTACGGCGGCATCCTGCTCAAGACCGTCGACGGCGGCACCGACGACGCAACCGGCGACGACCGCATGGGAGACGCGGAGGAGGAGGAGGACGCGCCGCTCGACATCATCTCGCACTGGAACATCGCCAACTACCTGCCCAAGGGCATCGACGAGTACTTCCTCGTCCTCGTCGGCCAGTTCATCCGGCGCCGCGCTGAGTTCCAGCAGCGCGAGCGCGCCAAGGCGGCGGCGTCGTCTCAGCTGCCGCGCGCGCAGGAGGAGGAGGAGGACGACGACGACGCCGACGACGCCGAGAAGCTCAGCCCGCTTGCCAAGTACTCGCAGCGCCTCGTCGCGTCGTACTTCTCCGACAAGCTACTACGCATCGTGCCGGAGATCCAGTCGTACAACCTGGACCGGAGCAGCTTCCCGGTGTTCGCCGGCTCGCACCTCGCGATGGAGCACCCGGCGCTCGAGCTCGTCAAGTTCGTGAGCGCCGTGTTCCAGCTCGAGCCGAGCGTGGAGGCGCCACTCGGCAAGATGAAGCGCACGCTGCTCAAGCTGCTGCACGTGAGCGAGTTCGCGGACGACGCACAGTTCGCGAACCCGTCGCTGTCGTTCGTCGTGCCGGACGTCATCTGCCTCTGCTGCAATCTGTGCCGCGCGGTGGACCTGTGCCGCGACCCGCAGCTCTTCAAGGGGTCCGCGAGGCGGGAGGGCGACGACGCGGACGAGCAGCAACCGCCCGACGACGCCGAGTTCAGCGGGTCCGCGGCGTGGCACTGTCCGCGCTGCTTCGCGCTCTACGACAAGAGCGCATTCGAGCGGCGGCTCGTGGAGCTGGTGGAGGCGCAGTCGGTGCAGTACCAGCTGCAAGACCTGTACTGCCAGAAGTGCCTGCTGCCGGCGGAGCACAAGATGCGCGAGTACTGCGCGTGTTCGGGCACGTACGCGGTGCTGCCTGGCGCCCGCGAGGAGCTCCAGGAGACGCTGCGGATCCTGCGGCGCATCGCCCAGCAGCACGCCTTCGAGTGGCTCCTGGAGACCGTGCAGCGCCTCGAGCTCCAGTGAGCTGAAGCGTGAGCAGCAGCAGCAGGGGGAGGGGGAGGAGAGTAGAGCTCCTCGCCAACCAACGTATCTATCAATCATTGTCAGAGCTCGAAGAGCGACACGTGTGTGGACAGCAGCAGGTCCCCTGCCGCTCCTTGCTGCGGCGTCACTCCGGGCTGCCGCAGGATCTGCACCTGGGGTTGCGCGCCGCTGCGCAGGAAGCCGACGCCCATGCACGGCGTTGAGAACGCGGCACCGAGCTGCACCGCGAACGGCGGCTCTGAGGGCTGCGGCGTGCCACTCGAGCTCGTGTGCCGCCGCGAGAGCGAGAGCGCGAGCACGCCGCCCTCGATCGGGAGGTCGCCGTTGTCTTCGCGGCCATCGACGAACGCCTTGCTACTCCGCATTTGCATATGCAAGAGGTGAGTAGGACACCTGGCTTGGATGACCAACCAACTGCTACGCACGAACGCACCGCATCGCGCTCTCGAGGTGAGGCGGCGACCGCCGCTTCTTACCCAGCGCGTGCGAGAGCCGCGAGACGAAGCTGCTGCGCGTGAAGTGCTCACCTCGACCGGTGCAAGCGACCGCGAAGCCGTGTCGGCGCCGATCCGCGTCCTCCGAGGCGCTGGCGCCACGCTTGCGCTTGCGCGCGTCTGCAGGTGCGGCACTCCGAGCGTTCGCGGCGCTGCAGCCTGCGCGCGGACACCCGGCAAGTCCGACGCGACCGGGGACCTTGTACGCGATGCCACCGCTCGAGAGCGCGGCCGCCACGCTCCCGGACGGGTCCACGCAGATGGCGCCGACCGTGTCGAGGATCTGCTGGTCGCTGGGGTCGTTGGAATCGCTGGCCGCCGGCTGGGAGTGCTGGGGCTCGTCGCTGGAAGTCGCAGTGGCCTCGGACCGCGACGCGCGAGTCTTCGCCTGGAACTTCGCGTGCCACTTGCGCCAATGCGCCTCGGCACGCGGCGTCACCTGGTAGGTGTCCAGGTCGTCGTCCGAGTCCGCAGTCTCGAGTTCGAAGCCACGTGCGAGCGCTCGCGCGTGTTTCCCGACGACCACCAGCGGCGCCTGTCGCCCGAACGAGAACTCCGAGTCTATCCATGTACCAGCACCTTGTGCTTCAGAGCTCGCCGCCGCCTGCTCCAGCAGCGCGAGCGCCAGCGCACTGGGCTCTGCCACGCCGCGCACCTTGGCGACTGCACTCACGAGCGCCGAGCGGCCGCACACCGCGCTCGCCTCGCACTCCACGCGGCCGCGCGCCGTCAGGTTCGCGCCAGTGCCGGCGTTTGTCAGCTCTGCGCGCTCGAAGACGCGAAGCATGCGGCAAGCGACCGCCACCGCGACGGAGCGTCCGACGCCGCTGTGAGTCTCGGATTCCACCAGCTCTGCACCTGCGCGAAGCGCTTGCTGCATGAGCGCGAGGTACGCGGGCTCGTCATGCACCGAGTACCGCCCGGCGCCAGTGTGCACCGCAAGCAGCCACCCCATGATCGTGCGCTCAGAGAGTTTTTGACAGGTGTCAGAAATGTTTGTTGTTTGGTGTTCTTTTCAATGTCAAAATATAGGTGTCAGTAAATTGGTTATGCATTATCGACAGACTTGATGTTGACATCTACATCAAATCAGATGTCAAAACACTTCCGCATCAGCATGCTCGCTCGCCACCTCCAGATGCGCCGCAGGCTCGCCCCAACGTCCCCCGCTCTGCGCCGCCACCTGCTCT
>JAASFS010000890.1:0-10916 GCA_023333865.1 Globisporangium perplexum | reverse complement strand
TCTCTCTCTCTCTCTCTCTCTCTCTCTCTCTCTCTCTCTCTCTCTCTCTCTCTCTCTCTCTCTTCTGTGAGTGCAGTCGCGAGACCCGGGACGCGTTCGCGCCGACCGTCCTCGTGAGATCTCATGCGGATGTCGAGATCCGAGATCGCCAGAGAGCACCAAGCGAGCCAGCCTTTGTCGAGCTTTTTGGCGTCGTGGTACGGTTCACCCACCCATCGGTGGCGAGCGATGTACCCTGTTCGAAAACCCTTTTGCACACGCAACAACTCATGTCCAGCAAAGCACTCGCTCACAGTATGTATAGTATTTTGACTTCGTTCCATCTCCAAATCCGTGGCAGCAGTCTCTCCTGTCGGTGGCACAAAACGCGCGCAGTAGCCTGTCAACACGACGACAACCCCACTCGCCAATTTCCACACACCGGCGCGCTCGCTCGATGGACCTGCTGGCCGACGGCTACGCGCAGGTGGTGACGCCGCCGCCCGGCGCCTCCGCCTCCTCCGCGGGCGCCTCGGCGTCGCCGACCGCCAAGGCGCGCGCGCTGACACACCAGGACACGTTCGGGAGCAGCAGCCGCGCGTCGTCCGCCTCTGGCGCCGCCGCGGACGTCGACGAGCTGGACGACGTACTGGAGCTCCAGCCCATGCGCCGCGCGCCGCCGCCGCCGCTTCCCCCGACGCTTCTGCAGCCGCCAGGCCACCTCAACCACACTGCGCAGGCGCTGGCGGGCGGGACGCGGTCGCCCAGCCAGCGCCGCGCCACCGCTGCCAGCTTCGTGGAGGACGCGCTGCGCCGCAAGGGCTCGGGCGTGCAGCCGGAGCTCGGGGCGCTCGGCGGGCCGCCGACGTCGCCGGTGCCGTCCGCGTCGCCCGCACGCCCGCTGCCGCGCAAGTACCTCGACCGCAAGTTCAAGCTGAACTCGTACTTCGCGATCCGCGCCGTGCGTATCCTCGAGGTGCTCGTGGCGCTCGACCTCGTCGGGCTCGCGTTCTTCTACGGCTACCGGCGCGGCACGGCCTTCGAGGACGGCAGCCTGTACGTGGCCGGGCCGGTCGGCGCGGTCTTCTCGAGCGAGCAGAGCTGCCGCTCGACCGTGGCGCTCGCCGCGCTCATGTTCCACCTCTTCCCGGCGTCCATCGTGCTCGGACTGCCGGCGTCTGGCCTGCGCGTCTTCGAGCCGTTCAAGCGCGAGCAGCGCATCGACCACGCCGGGCGGCTCCAGAAGGTCAAGCGCACGTTCTTCCTGCAGTTCTGCGAGCTCACGGGCGTGCTCATCTTCCTCTACGCCGGCTCGGTGGCTGCGGTCTTCCTCTTCTTCCTCACGAGCGGCAAGCTCTTCCGCCGGTGTCACAGCGCTGCCTACGTCTTCTGCGCCGGCGCGGCGCTCGTGTACTGGATCACGTTCCTGCAGATCCGGTACTTCGCGCGCTTCCGCGAGCACCTCAAGATGCAGCTCGGCGCGTTCAAGGAGAGCGACCAGACCGGCGACATCAAGGCGCACATGCTGCGCTCCAAGCTGCGCCGGCGGCAGCAGCAGCAGCTGCGACAGCACCTCAAGGCCGGCGCGGACGCCGCGGACGCGTCGAGCGCGCCGCCGCCGCCGCCGCCCACGCGCACGGTGATCGTCGCGGACATCAAGAAGCGGCTCTTCCGCGGCGCACAGCTCGGCGACCTGCGGCTGCTGCGGCGCTCGCTGCGCATCGCCAAGGCCACGCTCGGCGCGCACTTCGCCAAGGAGCTCTTCCCGGACGCGACGATGGCGCTGTGGCTCTTCGGCTTCGCGAAGAAGAACCCGATGCACGTGGCCGCGTACCAGGGTAACATCGAGGCCATGGAGCTGCTGTACCGCGCCAAGTTCGACGTGAACGCGTACGACAAGGTCTCGCGCGTGCGCCTGTCGACCGGCGACCTCTTCTGGTACCTCGCGAGCTACTTCATCCGCAAGCCCGTCGTGTCGGCGGAGGAGTCGCACGCGTCAATCTTCAAGACGACGCTCGTCACGCCGTTGCACTGCGCCGTGTCCACGGGCCGCGTGGACGCGGTGCGGTGGCTGCTCGCGCACGGCGCGGACGTGAACCTGTGCTCCAAGTCGTCGTACCGCCACGAGAGCCGCCTGCCGCCGATCTTCCTCGCGGACCACCCGGACATCGTGCGCGAGCTGCTGATCGCCGGCGCGAACCACCTCGCGATCCCGGACCCCGGACACATGAACACGCTCACGGTGCTGCAGCTGGCGTACCTGCGCCACAACTACGCCGTCGCGCAGGTGCTGGAGGACTGGGGCGGCGATGTCGCGCTCACACCGCTGCACACGGTGGCAGCGATGAACGACACGGCGCGGATCCGGTACTTCCTGCGCAAGCGCGTCGACCCGGACTGCCTCGGTGAGCTCGGGTACATCGGCCTGAACAAGCGCACGCCGCTCCACTGGGCGGCCGTGAACGGCGCCGTCGACGCCGTCGAGCTGCTGCTAGAGTCCAAGGCGGACGCGAACGTGCAGGACGTGCGCGGCCGCACGCCGCTGCACTGGGCGGCGCGCGTGAACCGCCTCGACGTCGTCCGCGTGCTGCTCGCGCACGGCGCGGACCCAAACATCGTGGACGACAGCGACATGACGCCGATCATCTGCGCGGCGTGCGCCGGCGGCACGTCCGAGGACATGTTCAAGGCGATGACCGCGCGCGGCGGCGACATCAACCACCAGCTGCGGTCGACGGGGGACACGGCGCTGCACATCGCCGTCAAGCTGGATGACCAGCAGACCGCGCTCGCGATCCTGAGCCTCGGCGGCGATATCATGCGCACGAACAATGACGGGTTCCGCCCGATCGACTGCACGACGTCGACGCGGCTGCAGTTCGAGATCAAGCGCGCGGCCGGCACCCGCGACGTCATGATCAGCTACACGCACTCGCACACGGAGTTCGCGCTCAAGCTGCGCAAGAGCCTCGAGGACGCGAACGTGACGACGTGGCTCGACCTGATGGACCCGTCGGGCATCGGCGGCGGCGCCGTGTGGCGTGAGGAGATCGCGCGCGGGATCACGAGCGCCGCCGTCGTGCTCTGCGTGATCACGGACGACTACGCGCAGTCGGAGTGGTGCCTGAAGGAGCTGGCGCTTGCGAAGCAGGTGGGGACGCCGATCCTCGCGCTCTCGACCGAGGGCACCCAGATCTCGGAGGAGCTGCAAGTGTACCTGTATACGCGGCAGATCATCCCGTTCGAGCCGGCGATCGCGGCCGTGGACAAGGCGGACGCCAAGGCGATCACGTACGCGTACGACGACGAAGCGTACAAGTCACAGGTGCGCATCCTGCTCGACGGCCTGCGCGACGAGATCGAGAAGCGCAAGGAGGTGAACATCCGCCGGCTCCTCCGCCGCGCGGACACGCTGGGCAGCGCTCACAGCGCGCACTCGTCGCGGACGGCGGCCGCGCACTCGCGGCTACTCAAGGTCGCCTCCGGCGTCAGCTCGACCCACTCGAACCTGTTCAATACGATGGCGTTCGACGAGCGCGCGCTCGCGGACACGGCGCTCGAGAGCAGCGCGTACGACACGTCCCAGTCCGTGAGCGTGAGCGGCGGGCTCTACGGCGCGTTCGACATCCCCGGCAGCAACCGCGGCGCGCACGAGTCCTCGCGGGCAGGCGGCGCGCTTCACTCGTTGCTGCAGCGCTCGGTCGTGGCCGGCGGCTCGCGGAGGTACGTCGGCAGCGGTCGCGACATCGGCGCGTACCACAACTACGAGGGCGGCGGCGGCAGCCTGAGCCGCGCGAGCAGCGCGAGCTCGATGAGCGAGGACTTCACGGAGAACGGTGTGGCGCACCTGCAGTCGAACAGCATCGTGATGGACACGGGCGGGTACTACTTCCACCGCCCGGAGGCGGCCGCGAGCGGCGGCGGGCTGGCGGCGGCGGCGATTGGCATGCGCGGCAGCATCCTGGAGACGCTCGAGGAGGTGGCGAGCGCCGCGGCGGGCGGCGAGCAGTTCGTGTTCATCTGCCACGGCGACCAGCATGCGCGGTTCGTGAAGAAGCTGTGCGTGGACCTGTGCCGCGAAGGCGGCTTCCGGTGCTACCTGGACCAGCGGCAGCCGCGGCGGCTGCACAAGCTGCCGTCCAAGATCGA
This sequence comes from Globisporangium perplexum, assembly GCA_023333865.1. Classification (NCBI taxonomy): domain Eukaryota; phylum Oomycota; class Peronosporomycetes; order Pythiales; family Pythiaceae; genus Globisporangium; species Globisporangium perplexum. Next base: position 6,788 of record JAASFS010000890.1, on the reverse strand, counting down.
CGAAGGTGGCGAGGAGCAGGCGGCTGGAGCGGCTGGGGCGGCGCCTGCGCCGGACGACGGGATGTCGCGGCGCATCCTCGAGGCGAAAGAGGCGATCCTCAAGTGCTCGGCGTTCGTCGTCGTGCTGTCGGAAAAGACGGTGACGAGCCAGCTCGTGAAGGACCAGCTCGCGTTCGCCGAGGACAAGGGCAAGCGCATTCTGCCCGTGGTCGTCAACCGCCTCGCGGTCGGGCTCGACATGAAGTACTCGCTCGCGCGCAGCGACTTCTTCCACTTCTTCAGCAAGGGCGACATGCTCGGCTTCCCGCAGTCCTTCGAGCGCCTGCTCGACTCGCTGCGCGAGCACGTGTACGGCATCTCGGTGGACGCGCTGCCCAAGGTGGTGGGCGGCGCCGGCGACCTGGACGAGCGCGGCGGCGTGCACGACAGCTTCGTCTCGGTGAGCAGCAGCACGAGTCGCCACGGGTACCCGACTCTCCGGCGCCGCCAGAGCGCGCAGAGCCTGAGCGTGCACAGCGACCGCGGCGTGGACGTCGACGCGCTGCCGCCGTTCGGCGCGCCACCCCGTCAGTCGCAGGTCGCGAGCGGCGGGACGTCGGGTTCTTCGCGTGGGCTGGCAGCCGACATGAGCCTGTCGCAGGCGATGCTCGGGAACTTCTCGTCGCTCATGGCGCGTATCTCGGACGAGGAGGAGTACGCGGACGAGCTGCTCTCGTACGCGGGCGTGGAGCTCGAGGGTGGCGACGACAGCGACGAGGACGACAACGACGGGCGGGGCCACCTGCTTCGTCACCATCGGCGAGGGCAGCAGGCGAGCGCGAGCGGCATCGAGAGCCATTTTGTGGACATCGGGGAGGTCGCGGAGCCCACGTCGCGCGAGCGCAACTCGGCGTCGTCCATCAGCATCCTCGAGCGCAGGTCGGACGAAGCCGGGATGTCGCTCGACGGCATGATCGACTCGTCACATATTTAACCCAGTTTAATCAAATAACCTCTTTGTCTCCTAAATTGTGCCATTCCATCTGGAATAGTGACTGGTCAGTCAATCGCACAATCTGACATGTGGAGATCGTCGACTTCCTGGAGGCAGCTCATGGGCTTCCGCGCGCACAGCTTCGTGGCCCCGGACGGTCCGTTCCCGCTCGACCGCGTGCGCGTGCGCCTCTCGCCGTCCTCCAGCCGCCAGCCGCACGAGGACGCGGCGTGCGAGCGCTCTGTGGAGACTGCGTGGCTCGCGCGGCTTCGGCAGCACCCGCGGCTCTTCAACGCGAGCAAGTTCCGTCTGAGTGGCTGGCGCGTGGTTGCCGGTGGCAGCAGCAACGGCGGCGACGACGAAGCCTCGAAAGCTACGCTCGAGCTCGAGTGGGGGCTCACGGACTACAAGACGTACCTGGGCACGTGCTGCTCGCCCGAGTTCCACGGCGAGAAGAGCGCCGTGCTGTCGCGCAAAGTGGGCGTCGCGGCCGTGCTCGAGACGGCGGATGCGCGCGTGGCGCTCATCAAGCGCAGCCACACGGTCGGCGTGTACCCGAACTTGTTCGACACCCCCGGCGGCCACCCCGAGCCCGACGTTCGTACTTAGTAGCGGTGCACGGGTAGCGTGTGGTCGTTGACAACGCTGACGAACGCGCCGCTGAGCACGTGGCTGAACGCGTGGCTGGGCAGCACATCGGACTGACGCCGGAGACGCTGCTGGCGCTCGAGGAGCGCGGGCGTGAGGCCGAGAAGCTCGAGATGGAGAGCGCGGCGGCGCACGAGTTCTTCGCGTCGATCGTGAACGAGGTGCACGAGGAGATCAACGTGCCGGAGGCGGATCTCTCGCCGCCGCTGCTACTCGGCGTCGTGCTGCAGACCGAGGCGCTCACCCCGAGCTTCTGTGCGTCGCGCTCGTCTCTCTCTCTCTCTCTTGTGTGGAGTGGGTGTGCGGGTGCCTGGCGCTGGTGTCCTGACGACTGAGCGGATGATGGATGGCGAACTGGTGTCGACGTCCCGCAGCTTTCTACCTGCGCACCGCGCGATCTTCGGAGGAAGTGATGGCGATGTACCGAGCGGGGCCGAAGGACCGGTTCGAGTCGTCGTCGCTGGAGCTCATCGACACGAAGCGGCTGCTCGGGGAGGACAGCGCCGCGTTCCTGTACGTGTGGGTGTGTGGGTCACTGCTGCTGCTGTTGGGATCGGCGCTCACTGCGTTCGTCCGCTGTGGTCGCAGAGATCAATTGACGCCGTCCGCGCGCGGCAGTCTGCAGCTGTGGAGAGCGTTCGTCGTCGGCGGCGACAAGTGACTCTGCCGCTCCTGGATTGCCCTCGACTTCTGATTCTGATTCACTGTTATGATCCTATAGAGCAATAAACCAGGGAGTTTCCAACCAAAAGATCCGATACAAACCTGCCTCATTCGAGAAGACGAGCAAATAGTTCGAGCAGTAGCAGCATGAAGAAGCTGGTGATCAAGCCGTACCGGCAGAACATGGGCATGGACCTGGCGCGCGCGCAGGAGATCTGGGCGGCGCTGCGCACGGCCATCGACGAGATCTTCTCGCACAACGCGAGTCTGCTCTCCTTCGAGGAGCTCTACCGGTGCGCTGACGGGTGACTTGGTGACTGGGTGGGTGGATGGGTGAATGGCTGCGACTGGGGTCGGCTGACGCACACCGACGCGCGGGCGGCAGCAACTCGTACAACCTCGTGCTGCACAAGCACGGCGACCTGCTCTACGGCGGCGTCGTGGGCGTCATCACGGAGCGCCTGGCGCAGACGGCGCAGGAGTTGAGCGCGGCGGCGGACGACGAGCTGCTCGCGGCGCTCAACCACAAGTGGGCCGACCACCAGCTCATCATGACGATGGTGCGCGACATCCTCATGTACATGGTGCGTCCCCGTCCCCCTGCGGTGCTTGCTGCTTGGTGCTCGGCGAGGCAGTAGGCGGCAGCTGTAGGCAGCAGCAGTCGCGCTAAGCCGCCGCTGGCGACACGCGCAGGACCGCACGTACGTGAACCAGAAGCGCAAGCACCCGATCTACGACAGCGGGCTCTACATCTTCCGCGACGCGGTCGCGCGCAGCCCGGGCGTGCGCGAGCGGCTGCGCCACCTGCTGCTGCGCACGATCGAGCTCGAACGCCACGGCGAGCTGGTGGACCGCAGCCTGCTCAAGAGCGTGCTGCGCATGCTTGTGGACCTTGGCGTACACTCGAACGCCGTGTACGAGGACGACTTCGAGAGCTTCTTCCTCGAGCGCACGCTCGCGTTCTACCGCGCGGAGGCGCAGGCCACGCTCGACCACGCGACGTGCGCCGAGTACCTCGTCAAGGCTGAGCAGCGGCTGCTCGAGGAGGCGAGCCGCGTGGCGCACTACCTCAGCGCCTCGACGGAGCCCAAGCTCAAGGCGATCGTCGAGACGCAGCTCATCAAGAACCAGGCCAAGGCGCTCGTGGACATGGAGGGCTCCGGCTGCGTCGCCATGTTCCGCGACGCCAAGGTGGATGCGCTGCGCCGCATGTACGCGCTCTTCCGGCGCGTGCCGAGCACGCTGCCGGACATGAGCGAGTGCGTGCTGCAGTACATCAAGAGCCAGGGCGAGGGACTCGTGAAGACGCAGTCGCACCCGGAGACGGCGCTCGACGCCGCGCCGTTCGTCGAGAGCCTGCTGGCGCTGCGCGAGAAGTTCGTCTACTTCCTCGCCGACTGCTTCGCCGACGACCCGCAGTTCCACAAGAGCATCAAGCAGGGCTTCGAGAGCTTCATGAACACCAACACGGTCTGCGCTGGGTACCTCGCGCAGTACATCGACGAGCTCCTGCGCTCCAAGACGCGCTTCGAGGAGGAACTCGACACGCGCGTGGCGCAGGTCATCGCGCTCTTCCGCTACCTCCAGGACAAGGACGTGTTCGAGGAGTTCTACAAGACGCTGCTCGCGAAGCGCCTGCTGAACAGCAAGGGGACGTCGGACGAGGCCGAGAAGGTCGTGATCTCCAAGCTCAAGGCCGAGTGCGGGTACCAGTTCACGTCCAAGCTCGAGGGGATGTTCAAGGACATGAGCATCTCGAAGGACCTCATGGAGTTGTACCGCAAGGTGGCGGCGTCTGCAGCTGCAGGCGCGACTGCGACTGCGACTACGACTGCGACGGGACTCCGAGCGAGCAGCAGCGGCGCCGAGTTCCAGGCGCCGGCGCTCAGCGTGCAGGTGCTGACGAGCGGGTTCTGGCCGACCGAGATGGCGCCGATGTGCACGCTGCCGGCAGACATGACGAAGCTTGTGCAGTCATTCGAGACGTTCTACTGCGCGCGGCACAACGGCCGCAAGCTGACGTGGATGCCCAACATGGGCTCCGTGGACGTGCGCGCGTGCTTCTTCGGTGGCGCCGAGGACGGCCGGCAGCGCCACGAGTTGAGCGTGTCGACGTACCAGGCCGTGATCCTGATGTTGTTCAACCAGCGCGAGAGCTGGCGCTACAAGGATATCGCCGAGTCGACGCGCATCGAGTCGGCCGACCTCAAGCGCCACCTCATCTCGCTCTGCACGCCCAAGTACAAGATCCTGGTCAAGAGCTCCAAGGGGAAGCGCATCGACGAGGACGAGGACGCGTTCTCGGTCAACGACGCGTACAAGTCGAAGCTGCACCGCGTGCGCATCCCGCTCGTGTCGCAGAAGGAGTCGTCGCTGCTGCCGGCGCTCGCGGGGCTCATGTCGAGCGGCATGACCAACTCGGCGGACGTGCTGCCGCCGACGGTGCAGGAGGACCGCAAGCATCTCGGTGCGCATGGGCTGCTACGCTGGTTGCTCGCGGGTTCTCTGCGTCGGTGTCGCAGCTGAGCTGACGATGTGTGTGTGTGTGTGTGTGTTGCTCCGTGGTGCCGCGAGCAGTCGAAGCCGCGATCGTGCGCATCATGAAGACGCGGAAGCAGATGCAGCACAACCAGCTGATCGCCGAGGTGACGCGCCAGATGACGGGGCGGTTCACGCCGGCGCCACAGCTCATCAAGCTGCGCATCGAGAGTCTGATCGAGCGCGAGTACCTGCAGCGCAGCGCGTCGGATCGGCGCCTATACAACTATTTAGCTTAGCGTCGCCGCCGTTGCGAGCTGCGGCTCGGGGGACGGCGGCGGCCGACGACACGGACGTCAAAGGTGGTCAAGAGCGAGAGCAAGCGAGTGAGCGAGAAGGAGGAACTGCGTGAACTGGCTGGCGGGCGGCGCCGACGTCGAGTGGTGGTTGCGTGGGCGGAAACATCGGCGATCCGGGCTGCTGGTGCTGCATGCAGACCTGTGTGTGTGTGTGTGTGGGTGGGTGGGTGGAGGAGCGTGATGGGATGCGGTGGTGTCCGGATCGACGGAGCCACGCGCTCGTCCACCGAGAGTCAATCCGCTGCCTCTGACTCTCGGCGGAAGAATCCGCTTCCGCGGCTGGCGGGATGCGAACGCTGCGAACGTCACGCGGGAGCCCTCGGGTGTTCTGTGTTGATTGTCCAGTGAGATCGGCGCCGCGTGATCCGCGTGATCACCGGAGCCATCGCACAAGAGTCGGCACATCATGGGGTTTCCCGGCACTCGGCGAGAGGCATGACGCCGTCCCACGCAAAGCTCTGCCGCTCTTCCTGGCGCCAGACGACGGGATGCGAGGGGCTCCGGCGCCGGCAGCGTATCACGTAGACAGCAGCAGTCAACACCTCCGTCCTCGCTGCTGCTCCCTCACTCCCCAACTTGCCTGCTCCTCCTGATCGTCATCCCCCTCGAGACCTCCGCTCGCAGAACACGATGCACCGCTCTCCGCTCGCGCTCCTGCTCCTCCCGCTGGTGCTCGTCGTCGCGTACAGCAACAGCGCGGACGCCTTCTCCGGTAAAGCCACGACCTACGGCACGAACAACTACGCGGGCGGCGCCTGCAGCGTGCGCCAGTCGCCCACGGGCGTGGACGCCACCTACTTCGTCGCGATGAACAAGCAGCAGTACACCAACGCCTGCGGCCGGTGCCTCTCCATCAAAGGCGCCAAGGCCACCGTCACCGCGTTCGTTGCGGACCTGTGTTCCGAGTGCGGGCAGAACAACCTCGACTTGAGCGGGAACCTCTGGACGGCGGTCACGGGCAAGACGCCGGGCATCGAGCCGGTTACCTGGAGCTTCGTCGCGTGCCCGAAGCCCAAGCCAGCGCTCTGTCTCAAGGAGGGCAGCAACGCGTGGTGGCTCGCCGTGCAGGCGGCGAACGTGCGCGACGGTGTGAGCAGCATCGAGATCGCCGGCGCCAAGGGAGCCATGATCGGCACCACCGCCTTCTACTTCGTCAACACGAACGGCAACATCAACTTCAACAAGGTGCCCGTCACAGTCACTTCGGTCGCCGGTGTGAAGACGTCGTACACGGCGGCGCTCAAGGTGAACCAGTGCACGACCGTGTAGGCAGGCGCTCGAAAATCCGGTTCGCTTCGCTTGGTGCCGTCTACTGCGCGTACAAGTATCGGAGCCTCTCGTCTCCGACTGAGAGGTGACAACACGGTGGTCTGTCGTGTTCATCCCCTTGCTCGAACAATGCTCCTCGGTCGTGTCCCCGTGTATAGGGAGGTTGACCAGCTCCACACTGACCACACTGACGCGTTGAACGTGCCACGGCTCGACCTCCAGCACATACAAGTAGCTCTGCTTCATGCGCTTGCTCGCTCGCCACCGATCACGACCACAGCGACGACGCCAGCAGCGATGCCCCGAAACCCGGCGAGAAGTGCGGCGGTGAGGCGAGCGAGTCGTCGCGCCGCAGCCGCTCCACGAGCAGCTGACACTCGCGTTGCGCCTCCGCCACG